>RJWH01008386.1:0-31018 GCA_004363575.1 Solenodon paradoxus
TCTCTCTCTGTCTCTCTCTCTCTCTCAAAATTTGGGCTCCCATCTAAGCTCTGTTTACCAATCCATCTTTCATCAAGTGATAAAAGAGGGTTCTTGGGAGACCCCCTGAGCATCAGTTAAGAATACAATTCTTCATTCTAACTTGGTTTTGATCCTTAGGTGTTTACTCCACTAGCCCAAAATTGAGAGAAAAAGGGAAAATGTGTGACATTCTGAACCCCTACCAAAATACTCTTCAGCCATCAAAATCATTGTTTTCTAACAATATTAAATCTGGTAAAGTACTTCCAACATAATTATAAGTGAAAAAAATATTCACCCCTCACTCATATATTATTCTCTGAGTCATCATCATACGTCAAACGCTTGCAAAGGGAGGCTTGCCCACCAACAACCCGTCATCCAGTAGGAGAGTATGGACCATATCTAGATGATACAATAACACATTGAGGATGGGATGATTCAATGTCACGTGTGATGTTTGGCACATGGTGGATTACACTGGATTTGACTGAGCAGAGATTCCTGAAGGAGGAGACACTTGAGCTGGTCCTGAAAATGAATGCAGAGTCAAGGCAGAAGTACTAGAATGTACAACAGGTACAATTACATAAAGGGATGGGTGTCTCTGAGGGAATGAGATGAGTTCTGGGGCACCCGAGTCACAGGTTGCATTGAGAGACGTGGTGAGAACTCGGAGTAGCAAGAGGTCAGGGACTGTGGAATCAACAGGGGAGCCAGGATGAGATGGGTGTTTTAGAAAGACCTCTCTGGCTGCCATATGAAAGATGGATTGGCGTCAAGGAGCAATTGACAATGTGAAGACCATTTAGGCAAAGGGAAACACTTCTATGTGAGGTGGAAGATGCCCAGACCACCCAATGGAGGCAGGGACTGGAGACGAGTGATTGGAGGTAAAATCAACAAAGCTTGTGAGTAATGGGTGGTGGAGTGTGAAATAAATGGAGGTGCTAGTAAAGGTTTACTGCTAATGTGTCCCATTTTGACTAAGTGATTGGACTCTCATGACTATGAACAAGCGGAGCCGTAATCTGCTTCTAGGAGACTGTAATCACAGGGAGCCCTCAGTCTCAGCTCGCCATCTCTATCCAGCCCAGGTATGAGACCAGAACCTGGACCACTTCAGAACAAGCCCAGCTGCCCACTCCAGGCCCAGGTGCCTCCACATGGGGGCCCACCCTGGACCTTCCCTGGACTTGGAGCTCTCCTGGGACTAGCCCACCTCCCCAGCCCTTACCCTGGATTTTTCTCTTGACTGCACAGAACCAACTGTCCAGCTGCCCAGCTGCCTTCTTGAATGTTCTCTCCTGCAGAAGAAGGGGATGGTTTCCAGTCATTCCTCTTAAATATTTTTCCTCAACTTTAAGACTGATTAGAAAAGTAATTTTAGTAATAACAAGACATTCATATTTTCCTCTAGTGCCAAAGACATATTTCCGGCAAATGTAAATTCTTATTCCAAGTATAAATGCCCATCATGTGCCAATAAATATTCATGTAATTTCTATTTTGAGAGCACTCTTTAGTTCTCAAGTCATTTCATTGTTTTCCCATTTATTCTCAAAGCAACAACATCCTAACCCCTGCCCATGACATGCCAAGTTCTTTGTGACCTGACCCGCTCCTTAACTCACTGCCCCACCGACCCCAGCACCTTGCCTGGGACCCTGCTACTCAGTCAGACCCACAGCTCCTTCACTGCCTCGTGCTCTCTCGCTGTCTCACCTGTCTGCATGTCTCGTGTCCTATACCTTCTACCTAGAAATGCTTCTCCTACCTAGAAAGGCTTCTCCTACCTCTTCCAACTTGTTCATCTCTTTTCTGCCTATACTTTCTCCAGGAACACATCCAGCCAATCCCAGCCCTTCCCCAGGATGAGGATGGTACCTCCTCCATTGAATCCCCTTACCCTTGACACACTGGATTGGAAAGACCTGCCTGCATCCTACCCATTAGACTGTGGGCAATGGGCAGGCACTACCTGTTTCTTATTCATTTTCTTGCACAGAGTCTCACACTGTATTGAATAGATGGACAGTGTCTTATTCTTAATGTTGGTAACAGATTGAGTTGAGTAGCGGCACCCCAAAGAGATGCCCAGTCCTAACTCCGAAATCTGTGCAAGTGAACTTACTTGGAAATAAGGTCTTTGAAGATGCAGTTAATGATCTCTTGATGAGATTGTCCTGGATTTGAGTGAGCCCTAAATCCAATGGCTGGTGTCCTCATAAGAAGAGGAGAAGACACAGAGCTATGCAGAGAGAAGTCCATGTGATGACAGAGCGGTGGGTGGAGGGATAGTCAGCAAGCCAAAGAATATCAAAGACAGCTGGGAACTCCCAACAGGAACCAAGAAACAAGTAAGGATTGATTCTCCTCAGCCTTCAGAGAAACCATGGCCGTGCCAACATTTTTAGGGCCTCTGGCTTTCAGATTGTCAGAGAATAAATGTGTTGGGTGAAATTACTGATTTGCGGTGATCAGTTACAGCAGCTCCAGAAAACAGAAGGGATTACTGTGAAACGGAATCTGAACTCACACAATGTGCCTAGATGCTTGAGCAAAAGAGCTGCCTGTTTATGATCATGTTCCATTTTGGAAATTCCCATAAATGTCTAATTTGCTTCTTCCTTTCCAAACCCCAGCCCCCATCTGGGACACCAGATGCAGGTAAAGCAAGCATTGTGCTGGAGATCAGCAAGTTTGTTCCTTTAGCTTGAGTGCGCTGCTTCTCCCACTCGCCCCTGCTCTGTTATCCCACTCTTCACGGTGGAGTCGGTCAGACACGGTGACCTTGTACAGCCCCAGCATCTAGACACCCACTCCCAGTCCCCTAGCCCTCACTTCACTCAGCCTCACACTTCTCCCAGGGCCAGTTCTTGCAAGTTCCAAGTTCACTCCATCCCAACCCTGAGGTCACCTCTCCCCAAGACATGTATCCCACACAGCATGGACCCCGGCACCCAGAACCTGAGAATGGGTGATAAGCAAACACATTTTCCACCCTTTCCATGCCAGTCACTGCATTAATAATAGAAATATAGAGCAGGATTCATTAAAGAAAGAAGACCTTTTCGTGTCTGCTTACCACACATTTTCAAGTTCAAAATCAAATAGGTGACCTTTAAGCCTGTTGCCAGTCCACAGGCATTTTTTTATTTCTTCCACCGAAACCTGGGAGTTATCTGAATAAATCTGAGGTAAACAAGCCTATGCAAATGGCACTTTTCCTGACACATCTTCTTTAAAAAATCAACATTTCACCCCCACCATAATTTATTTGCTGTACGAAGAGCTCCTACATCATAGACATATTCTTACTCTCTAATTCTGCCAACTCCTCCCCCAAATATGAGATTTCCAGAAGGCAGTAAAGACAAACCAAATGAAGAGGTTCCATTTCCTGGAACACGGCAAGTACTTTTTATTGTGAGGAATTAGGTCCATGTGAAAATAAGGTACCTGCCAAGAAGCAATATAGCGGGAAGCGCATAATGGAAAACTCCAGGGTTTACTTTTGTAATTTTGATACAATTCCAGAATTTTCCAGAAGGTTCCTCTGACTTGCAAGAGAGGCACCCTTCCTGTTCAGTCTTTTTGTCCTGGTTCAGGCTCTTGTTATTTTCCTTCTTGTTCTTTCTAAAGCCTCCCATCTCCTCCCAGATAGCTTCTCAGTCTCTTTTCCCTGAGATGCTAAAGCATCTGTCCGAAGTATGTGTTTTACATGCCGTGCCCTGTTTATAACTCTTCTCTCACCGTGGCCTTGGGGATAGAATCTGAACTTTGCTGCAGCTCGTGAGTGAGGGTCTCCTTGAGACCCTCCTCCTCCCTTCCTCCAGCAGCAAGATGCACTTGAGCTCAACTCACATGGAAATAATTTGAATTTCCGGATCATTTCTCTCCAAGCCAATTTACAGCACTTCATAAATTAAGGGATTGTTTTGTTGCTTGTTATGCATAGAGCCTTCCTATGTTTGATTTACTTTTGAGCACTTCAGTCACCTTCTCCTCAGACTTGGTTGTAAATGACATTATGTATTTACTTTTTTGTTTTATTTTGACTGTTTATAAAATCCCCCAAAGACTAAAAGATAGTAAGCTCCTCAAAAGAAGACAAAAACATTAAAAGAATTTAATTCATATGTTAGTGGTATTGTGGTTACATTGTAGGATGTCTTTGGTCCTTGGTGACCCAGGTTAAGGTGTCGCCGTGTCTGCAATTTTTTCTCAAGTGACTCAACTAAAGAAAAATTTTGAATGTGAGAGGGTGAAACAAGGTGAATATTTTTCAAAATCGAAGGTTGGGCAGAGCAGGCAAAGTGAGTTGAATTTTGGGTAAACTCTTCAAATGAATCAGATGGATTAAATGTGAGCTGACTTCTGCTCCCTCCTTTGGAAGCCCTTGGTTGGTCTCCAAGTGAAGTTCAAACACTCCTTGACCCTGACTTGTGCCTCCATGTTCCCCAGGGCGATCCGACATCTCCCTCCTTTATAATACTACTCCATTCTCCGTTCTCTTCATTCCTCTACTTGTTATATTGCTGTTGCCATCACCTTCCTGTGAGGGATCTGAGAGTTCCCAGGCATGCAAGAGGGATTCAAGAGTCTTTTCCCAGAGAGACCCACTGAAGAGATGGGGAGACGAGAGGAAAGATGCTGTCTTATTTTTTGCAGAATTATATACTTTACACACTAGGGCACTGGGGGAAATGAGGCAATAAGAAACAAACTGGACCCAAGAGGTTACACTCAGGGAGCCTGAGAATTCGGGAGTCCTTGAGCACAAGAAATGAGCTGTAATAGTAGAGTTTGCTTCCATGTTGGGATGAGAAACATCCCAGCAGAGAGCAGAGGGACACCCTCTTGGAATGCAGGGGCCCCAGCACTGTGAGCTGGCAAAAGTCCCCTGGGATCACCAGTTCTCTGACTATCCAGCCTATGTCAGACTTGACCAAATGTGCTGGTTTCAATCCATCCATCCCAGGTGACTGAGTAAGCATCCCCTGAGGAGATGGTTTCTAACATTTGCCAAACACTCATCAGAGTGGCCTCACCAACCAAGTTCATATTATATGTTACAGAAGACCCGGGAGAAAGAACAGGGCTTTCACAGCCAAAAATATTTGCAGCCCCGAGATGAGAGAAGGTGTGGAAGTGAAAATCTTGAGTTTTCCAGAGACACTGCATGAGGAGATTTTATGTTATAAGTCTCTCACTTCAGGCCTTCCCCTCCCTTAACTCTCATGCTGCCCTTACACCCATTCTATTCTTTAATATCTTTTCTCAGTTGTCGGACCTCAACACATAATTCAAAACACTGTCGATCTTAAACTGACCTTTTAAAAGGCATTTCTAAATTCCACAATATCTCACTTATGGTATAGCCTCTGGATGTACAGGTCACTTCCCATGTCTTCAGAATTCATATCTGCTTTAGAACTAAAGTCATTGTTTTAAATATAAGGTTTGGGGATCTGGATCATCACCAAGATCCCTACGAAGCTCTTCATGTGGCTGAACCCCAGCCCTGTGCACCCAGAAAGGAGTGGAGCCCTCACAGCCCCTGCAGACTCCGGACCAGGGGACTTTATAAGCATCCATCACCTTGCAAAATGCCATTTCCTCAATCCTTTTAAATAATGGCCATTGTTCCCATCTCCAAAGTCTGTCCTGAGTCATGATGACATCAGAAACACGGACAGCCCAGGCAGCCGTAAGCAGATGCCCAACAAAATGTCAGCTCCCTTCCCCCCTGGATCTATAGAGGAGCTGGTATTTCTTGAACACAAACAAGAGCCTTATCGGAAGTAATTCATTAGTCCTACCAGCAGCTCCATGAAATAGGGTGTATTTTATAAAGGAAACTTGAGGGGCTTGGGAAGGAGCTGAAGGTGGCAATATTAAACACAGAAAAGCTATGGGGCTGGAGAAATAGCTCAGGTGACTTTATTGCAATAAAAAGATTTTGAGCAATTACACTAAGTCATTTTCAAAGGTTCAAAAGAGGCAGGGTGAGGTCATGGAAATAACAACAGATGAGAGATCCAAGCCTTGGGTTCCTGTTCTGACGCCATGAATTACTAGTGCCGTGACTGCTGTGGGAACCTCTCCTCAGGCTCACAATGGGGTCTGGGTGTTTTTCCTTCTCCTGGATCTGGAAGGACTTGCTAGATGGATCCTTGATCTGAAAGGAGTGCCGAGGGCCCTTCCTGAGAGGCCACCATGTGCTGTGAGAGAGGGAAATAAATAACATCTGCAAATTTCCTGCCTCAAAAGCCCCTTTGTTTCAAAATCTGGCTTCTTTACATATATTCTCAGAAAGGCAAACATAAATTTCAATTAGTTTCAATGGGTTCACAATTTATGATCTGAGAGGAAAATTTTAAGGACATTGACCCATGTATGGCCAGTTCCTCCAAGACCTTGGTTGTGGCTTCAGGCAAGATTCCCAAATTTGACATAGGAAGGTCACAGCTCCACCCAGCTAGAGGTAATACCTGGATAGTATAGCCTGGTATTGTATACATAAAGCCCTTTTACTCGGGCAATCAAAAAACTTCACCAAAATCTAGTCTAGTGCCTAGAAAAGAAGTTGGCACTAGGCTGGGAGAGACTTGACTTTGAGTTGAATCACTTAAGTTCATCAACATTTGGGTATCTTATCCCAAAATAGGATAACAACTATTACGACTTTTCAAAGGGGCATGGTGATGATTAAATTTATGAGGCAACCTGGCATTGTGGTTAAGAGCTCAGATCTGGGAGCCAGACAACCTGAGTTCAAACCCCATCCCTGCTAACAGCTAACTGTGTGCCCTTGGTCAACTAACTTAACTTGTCCATGTGTCAGATTCCTTATCTGAAGTGGAAAAGCAAAGATCCCATGTCAGAAGGTTGTTGTGAGGATTAAATTGGTTCATATATGTAAGGAGCCTGGAATGGTGTTTGCTCTGTATTAGTGGGCATTTGGGTCATAAATGGCAGTAGCAATTTTGTGAAAGGACTTGAAAAACCAAAACTGTCATCCAGAAATACGGGCACCCTGTGGAGTGAGACTTAGTCACAAGTTTTCTTCTGATTTTCTAACAAGAGCCTGGAAGTTTGTTTTTAGAGAACTTCACAATATCCCCAATGCAAGTGACCAAATCAGAACTATGGCAACCCACCCATCCCCACTTTCTGTCACCCCGAAGCATCAGCTTTCATGACGCTAGAAAGAGCAACCACATCCTGAGGACGGTGATGACTGGTGCAACATTTTTTTCACTGAAAAACATGCTTCCAGCATCTGAAACACTGAACATTAACCCTTCAACCATCACAACCAATGCAGAGACCCTCATTCTCTACCAGCCCTTCCTAGGGACAACATAAAAATGACTAGGCCGCAACACAAATATCCACTGGTGACAAAATTCCTGGTTATTTCTGAGAAAGTACAGTGGTCTTCACTCCCAAGCCCTCATTCAATCAGTTCCCAGGACTTAATGTCTAGTCAGTCTACAGATGGTCACCTGTCTCAACAAGTCAATGACTTGAACTTCAGAACAACCAACTAGACACAAGCCAGATGCATCAAATCTTACAGTATAATGTGATGGCGGGGGGCAGGAGGGGAGACTGGTTGGCAACAGAGCCAGACACTCAATGGACCACATTCAGTCATCACATCTGCACATCACTTCAGTTGTAGCACATGGCTCCTTACCTGACATCATCTAACATATACCAGGGGCTTCACAAACCTGTTAGAGTTGGGATTTCCAAAACACTTTTGCACATGTTATGTGGCTTTTAAACCTCCAACTACCCTTTACAGTAGGCATTTTTACTTATAGCCATGATTACACAGTGAGTGAAATGGAAGTTCCTATTGACTCCAGGATTTGCTCAAAATTGCAATAACCCTAGTAAATGACAAAAATGGAAGCCATGTCAGCATTTCTTGATTCAAAGCTGTTGTACATATTCCTATTGCATAAATATAAAATCACGCAGAAGTGGTGAACCCTGGTGGCTCAGGCGCTAAGCCAGCGAGTGCTGTGTAGACCATGTGATGCCCTAGGACCTGCCTGGGTTGGTGACACAGGCTGGGAGGAACAACCAAAACAAATAAACTAGTAAATAAAAGTGCTTCCTTGTCCTGTTCCTTCCTCCCTGCCTCCCTCCTTCCCACCCTTCCTTTCTTCAAAGACTTTCTCCTTCTCTCCCTTCTTCCTTCCTCTCTTTAAAAGAAATCAGAAGTGGCATGAAACTGAAATGTGTTTAGATTAGAACATCACACCACCCACCTTAAAGCCCTTGCAGGGCCTGCACATTTGTAGCAAAAAATACATTTGAACATTTGATGAAAACTTGGTGAAACACCTGAGAAGGCTGACAATCTGCTAGTGATAAGCCAGCTGAGAACCTGGGTCTCCGCGGGAGGGGTGTCGAGAAAGCAAGCAGGCAAACGAGGTTCCAGGAGGTATCAACGCAGAAGTGTGTGGAGCTGGCAAGGCCTGTCGCCCGCACTCCTCTAAAGCCGCCCTGCACCCTGGCTCCCTTAAGTACTGTGGCTTTCTTTTCATCGCTCACATTTCTGGAGGTGATGCCAAATCTTGATTTCCTCACCTCCCACCCACTCCAATCTGCTTTCCCCACAAACCACTTAGGAAGCTGTTTTCTCGAGTACAAAAGCCTTTTCCCTTCATTTATGAACAAGTCTGTCTGACAGAATATAACCACTTTCCTTTCTGTTATTTCAATCAAATCACTGATTTGAATTCATTATAAAATGACTGGAAAAGATAGATAAGAAAAATTTAAGTTTTTAAATTTGTAAATCACCCAGCGTTCCACAACCAACAGGTAACTACTGCTAGCGTGTTCTTCTAGACTTTTCCTGGCATACTGACATGTGTATATATATATGTATATATATATATATATATATACACACACACATATATATTATAAAACAATACCATAACACAATTTTGCTAATTATTTTAAAGCTGTTTTTTAACTGTTTTGAACTCAATGATATGTTATGCACAAATTTCCACAATAATACATAAAAGCAGGTCAGCATCATTATAGCTTTAACACAAACTTTAATTCTCTTTGCTGACTATGTAGATGCTTTTTAGATTATAGAAAATACAGGCAACCCTTACATGAACATTCTTTATTTTTTTTTTAAGGAAAGGTGCAGGCAGGAACAAAAGCAGTAGTAGGCAAACAGGCAGGAGGAGAGCAGGCAAAGAATCACCCTGGGCCCAGGACTCGAACCCATGTAGCTTTCGTCCTTCCAAGGTTATTGACCTAACAACTGTTCCACCAATGTACCTGTATGTGAGCATTCTTGAACATGCACCAGTGTGTCTGCTTCATTGTTCTTTTTAGGATAAATGCTAACAAGCATCTGATAACCTGTTTATCACTGAAGTCCTTTAGTAACTTCCCTTGATTTTTAGGATAAATTCCAAAAGCATTAGCTTAGCCCACTCTTATTCTTATCTCTTCCTGTCTTTTCCTGCTCGCCTTTTGATGAGCACTTCTGATGTTTCTAACCCTGGATACCTTTCTTCAACTTTGCTTGGTCCCCTCTCGCTTTCTCCCTCTCCTCTCTCTTCCCCAGCATCAAATACATCACCTTCTCCTAGAAGTCATTCATCATGCTAATCCTTCACCAGTGCAAATAAA
Source organism: Solenodon paradoxus (assembly GCA_004363575.1). NCBI lineage: Eukaryota > Metazoa > Chordata > Mammalia > Eulipotyphla > Solenodontidae > Solenodon > Solenodon paradoxus. The sequence continues at coordinate 9,709 of RJWH01008386.1, forward strand.
ACTGAACTACTGCCATTAATCACTAGCACTACCATCACCATCTTTGTTGTCATCATCATCATCACCACCATCATCAACATCACCACCATCATCACCACCATCATCACCACCATCACCACCATCACCACATCCACGCCATCATCAGCATTCTCACTATCATCATCATCATCATACACATGCAATACTTATGCAGCTCCAGACAGTATCGTAAGTGTGCTACATAGCTGTCATCATAGCCTTTCAATAAATGTCTGAGGCAACCACTGATGGCCTACTTTTACGTATAGACTGAAATGGTGGCTTTTGTTCAAATTTCTGAATCTATGAGCACTTTTACAAATTTTTCAACTAAATATATATATATATATATATATATTAATAGGTTTTACTCTAGCTAAAGGTATATTTCAATATTAAATTCTTTTCCAAAAGCACTGAAGGCTGATGTCATTATCTAAAGTAAAGAACTATGTAAAACAACTAGAGAGCTATGCAATTTAAGGTGAAGCTATTTGGACTAAAGAAATTAGAAATGAAGGTGAATGATGAGTGTTCTGGATTAAAACTCAAGCCCAAGAATCTGGTAAACACTTTAATTTTCTTTACACATCAATAAGAATTGGGGGAAATCCAACCTATCTATATACCATTTTAGTTTAAGTATCATGCCATTTCATCAGTAGTTAACACCCTATAATAAAAATTAGTGTTATTACTTTATTTGACCCAGTTAGTCTAAAGGAAAATTAGAATCCTCACCATAAGAAAACAAAACCCAAAACAACACCACATTATAGTTATTAAGCATTTATAAAAGCACATTACATTTTTAAAGCATTCGACAAGTAATTGGTTGAACCTAGCATTAGATTTGTTTTTATTGTCAGAATGTGCAAGTTAACCTACTACTGAATAAGTTATTCAACTATTAAACCCTGATCCCACAAAATTTATTGTTAATTGTTTAAACAGCAATAAAGTTAAAACAACTTCTTTTTTTTCTTTCCAATCAACTAACAAGGCCTGAATGATTTCCACTCTTCACTTAGCTTCTCACAAAAGTAAGACAGCAAACCTTCCACAAAGGGGTTGGCCGACCTTGTCAAACAAGTGTGCAGGGGTCACCGAGCCTCCTGAATTAGGGGGCTCTGCCCCAGGTAGTTGAGCAGACAAGGCTAGACAGCCAACCACCCTCCAGCATCTATATCTCTAATGTGAGGACATAAACATATTTATTCTCAAACAAGCAGTGTTAAAAATGACATGCTTTTTTGAAGTAAAAACTATCATCTACTTAACTGTCTTTCTTTTCACTTCGTAACGTGTATGTCTTTTGAATTTTGCACCATTTTAAAACACTATCTTTTAGACAATGAGCTTTTTCAAGATATGCTATGGAAAAATTATTTCTAACACATAAAATAACTGCCTTAGGCACCCCTAAATTGGTGGCAAATTCCTGTCTACGGCACATCTGTTCAACAGCAAAGATGATCCTTACTCATCACAATCTCTCTCTCTCATCTCTCTCTCTCTCTCTCTCTCTCTCTCTCTCTCTCTCTCTCTCTCTCTCTCTCTCTCTCTCTCCTCTCTCTCTCTCTCTCTCTCTCTCTCTCTCTCTCTCTCTCTCTCTCTCTCTCTCTCTCTCTCTCTCTCCCCACTTATAATACATCCAAGAACTTTCCCCACAAGAAGTCCTAATAGCGAAAAGAAGTAATATTGTTCCCGTCCTCTCGCCCCCTAAAAGGCATAACCCAAAGGACATACTAGAGATACTAAAAAAAATTTACTAAATATCTTAGTCTTATTTTGTCTGTATTTTTATTAATTCAATTTTTACATTTTTAATTAAAATTTCACTTAATTTGTTAGACTTTTCCTTGATCATTTTCACTCACCTGAGTGGATAGTGGGGACACAAGAATACATGCGAAAAATCCCCCTCCACTTCAGGCTCCAGTTTCCACTCTTCTTCCAGGAAGACAACAAGTGATGTTACCACTCTCCTATATGTCTCTCCAGACTGCGTCCCCTTGAATCTGACTCTGCTCCCAACACACATCAGACTGGAAAGAGTATATTCCTAACCACGTTAAAAGATATTTTTTCTTAAGGCATAGTCAGGACTCTCACACAAAGATAAAAGGAACATGTGTCAAACATTTCACGTAACTCATGAAATAATAAGAGAACCAGTTTTTGACCCAGTTTAAGAAGGAGTTGAAGAACTACCCCTATTTTGGCAGGTAATGCCACACTGTGTTTGCAAAAAGACGCAAAACGGGTCTGTCTGGATAGCAATCACGGCATTCCACTAGACACAACTCATTGGCATTTCTCTAGACAATAATCCTTCCTAGCATCGGTTTTCTACAACTAACAGAGCTGTAAAAGAGCTCAGGACAAGGAAGGGTGTGTTTAGACATAGCAGTCACCTTTGTCCCTGGGACCTTTCACAATTTTTCCTCACAGTCACATCGTGGAATCCTCACCTCTCATCTACAGTCTACCCTGTCTACTCTGAGATGCATCCAAGTCCAGAGAGCAAGCTCACAACGGAAAATTCCGCAAGACCCTTCCAGTCTCTGATCTATACTGGTTTTTGCTCATGTGTTCTCTGCCTTTGTCCTGATTCCTTGAAGGGACGGTCACTTATGGTCTCCCAGATACTTTATTTGGGGTTCCCTAGAGACAGAACTTCAGAGAAGGTTGTAAGAGCAGGTAGTTTATTTAGGGGGTGCAGACACCACTGGTTGGGAGGGAGAAAGTGAGCCAGGGAAGGAAAAGCAGCAATTAAGTGATTGGGCAGCTGGAGCCATGGGGGAAATTATGGGAAACATTGCAAAATGCACTCCTCAGAGTTATTAACTATAGGCAAGGGAGCTGGGGTATTTATTTATACTCCAGCGACCAGTTATTGGAAACAACTACTCTTAGAGGTGTCAATACCTGGCACTTCTGGCCTGCTCTTATGGAGAGCAGAGCAGACCTCGAAGACTTTAGAGAAACAAAGCAATGTCCATCATGGCAGTTGGAAATACTTAGGAATGAATAGAAGAGTTGGGTGTGGAGATGTGAGAAGAGTGTCAGGAACATCTGCTTCACATATGAGCTTGCATAAGAAAATGTTGGCTGGGTTTGAATCCTAAGCTTTGTGTCCCTCCTCTGGGGTCCTGTTATCTCTTGAACCAGGGACTGTGACAGCAGAAGACACGTTTTCCCATGACTTAGAGAAGCCCCCACCTCCCTTCTTTTCTAGTCCTGGGTCGCAGAGATTTGGTCCTTGCTCCCAGTGGCATTCACTTCTCTCTCCTTTTCCTAGACCACCCAAAACCAACACCAAATTGCATATAGCCTTAGATCAAATCCAAAGCACATTTCCCGGGAATAAGGAATGCTGAATTCTCAATTGTCCTTATACTCACAGAGAAAACAAGGAAAAGAAAACACAGGGTAATGTTTCAAACTTTCTCCTGCCACTACACACTTTGCTCCAAGCTGCTGCATAGAGAAGAAATTATAAAACCGTGGCATCCTCTTTCAGCCTCCTGGGACCCGATGATTTCTGCTAATGTTCTCTCTCCCCACTTGCTTCTGGAATGCCTCTGTAAATACCAGGATGACAATTTGGCTACACTGAGGATGGATCTAACCTCAGTCACACAAAGGTGAAAGCCTACTGCCCAATGTCAGGAGGGTATGCATTTCTCAGGTGGTCCCTTGCCTCCCCACCCCTAAATCAGAGCTCTAGGACATAATTTTCTTTGACACAGGAATGAGAAATGGTAGGTTTTGCTCCTGCTTTCTCTGCACATTTTATTATTTTAATGCTATCATACTCTTCTATCATCTACGATGAATAATGAAAGTAACTACCATTCTTGAAGAGCCTAGAAACCTCAGCAGTTCACACCCTTCATCTCTCTTTAAAGCCACATTTCCTTGCCTTGTAAGAAGTATGGTAAGAGGAAGACATTGAGGTCTACGTTGGTTAAAATTTTTCCTTAAGATCACAGAGTTACCATTGGAAGTAGATTTCAATCTACTCCATCTGACATTTACACTACACCATGATAAGTGTTTTTTTTTTTTATTAAATCTTAACTGGCTTCCAAGGCTCAATGTTTATGAGAAGATGAAAACAACAGAATTTCCCCTCAACTTTTTTCACATCCTGCAAGGGAATGTTTGAGCTCTCTCAATGATGATGATGACAAAAAGAAAATTAAAGCTGAAGGACATTCATCAAATCAATTCATGAACATCAAAGAAGCTCTTCATGCTTCAGGAAGCTATGTCTGCCAAGTAATTCATATTCTAATCCAAGAGTCTCCAATGCCTTTCCCTGGGTAGCACAATCATTCTTTCCTTGCAGTATTTCATATTTCCCCTTTGATGCTCAGGCTTTGCTGACAAACTAACCTAAGGACCAACAGCATAATGTGAGCAGGACATTTCCTTAATCAACACTTGTCTGCAGAGCACCTGGTCAGGACCACATTCTACTGGGCAACTGCTTCTGACCCACAGACAGTATGAGATAAGAACTATGAGAAAGGAATCATGAAACAAGAAACTGAGAAATTGTGAGGTAATAAACATGTGCTGTTTTAAGTAGATGTGTGGCCATTTGTTACACAGCAAGAGAAAACCAATACAAAACACAAGAACAGGTTCCATGATGACAAAGCCCAAGGGAGATTTTTTAGACGAAGCCTCTCCAAGGAATCCTATTTAAGCAGAGATTTTAAAAATGAACAGGAGCAGAATAGGAATGAAGAAGTTTCCAAGATTTTTAACCTTAGCTGAGCCTCATTTTCCTTAGATGGAAAGTGAGCATTTTTTCCCTAGATGGTGCTTGCCTCAGACAGTTGTTCTGAGGATTATGTGAGACTCTATGTATGATCTTCTATATGATCTGCATTATTCCATGGTGCCAGTAACCAACCCAGACACAACGATGATTGGTGGAGACATTATCATCACCACTGCTCTAGGGATAAAGTGTTTGTACCAAATGGCACCAATGTAAGAATGGGCATTCCTTGTCCATAGATTCCATGCTTTTCAATCTTCCTTCCCTTACTGTTCTGTGTCTTTCTCTTATCTCATCTTTCTAGACCCTCCTATGGAGAAGAGGCTAGATGAGCCGTCTTACTAATCTTTGCAGATACATTTGTGTCTCTGTTGCAGACCACTGTGGCATTGTAGTTTGGCTCTTTTATCAGAAGAGAGCAATCAATTCCACACTCTAGCAGGCTTGATTCTGTTGACTCCAGTCTACCTAATTAAACTGCAGATTACAAAGGCAGGAGTTGTGTCATGTCTCTCTTTATGTTCTCTATGCCATGGAAAGTTCTAGAATGGCTATCCCATCCTCACCACCTTCTCCTCACCCCTCACCCCCACACACCAATGTCTGATGGACCAGTTACTAACACCCTCCAAATTTCATCTCAGAAGTCATCTTTCCCTTCTGAGAGTGATGGAATCTACAATCTCTCCCCCCATGCCTTGAACCTGCTTGTATCATTGCACTAATTAAACCATATTATGATTTATTCATTGGTGTTGTCTCTTCTATCAGTTGTTTCTTGAGCTCTGCCAGCATTTTGAAAGTCTATTGTATGCCAGAGGCCGAGGCTGCAATAATTTATCCAAGATAGCCCCTGCCTGAATGTAAACAAGGGTACCATTAAGTGGTAAGAAGTCCAATCCATATGAGTCTCGGGTGCTTTCAATCTGATAGGGTAATAGGTGAGCCTTAAACCTTTAGAGAACCTAGAAAAGCTTCCTGGAGGAAGCAGCAGAGAAATGAAACCTGAAAGATGGAAAGGATTAGATGATGCTATAGACTGAACTGTGTCCCTCACCCCAAATTCATATGTTGAAGTTCTTATACTCAATGTGATGACATTTGGAGATGGGGCCTTTGGGTGCTAATTCAGGTTGAATGAGTCATGAGGGTGGGGCCTTTATGATGGAATTAGTGCCCTTTAAGAAAAGATACCTGAGAGCTTGCCTTCTTTCTACCATGTGAGGACACAATGAGAAGGAGGATGTCTGCAAACAGGGCAGAGAGTCTTCACCAGAAACTGACCTTGCTGTCACCCTGATGTTTAACTTTTCTCTAGAACTGTGAGAAATCAATTTCTGCAATTAAAACCACCCAGTCTATGGTATTTTGATATGACAGAGTGAGAAGACTAAGGCAGATGGATAGAGGAAAAAGGACCCAGGCAAATCGGGTAAAAGGATCAATGATATGGTGGTGGGTAGAATTGGACTATCAGTGGGGAACTTAGTATGTCATATGCAGCTGTTGATTTATAATGATGCACACCTTAAACCTATATAATGTTAGAATTCAATAACATTTCAACAGGAAGAACAAGGGAGGGAAAATATATGAAGCACGAGAAAAATATTTAAGCAATGAAACAATCATGGATGATACTGTAATGGTGGATACATAGCATTATATGTGTGTCAAAACCACAGAATTGTATAACACAGAGTAAATCTCAATCTAAGTGATGAATTTTAGTTAATAATAATATGTCATTATTGGTTCATCATTTTTAACAAATGTACCACACTATTATAAGATATTCATACAACCGAAGCCATGTGGGCAGGGGGAGTACATGGAGCTTCTATTTTCTGCCCAATTTTTTTGTGAACCTAAAACTGCTCTAAATAATAAAGTCAAATAATTTTTTTTAAGTGAAAGATGAGTAGCGTTTTTGTCAGAGGCAACAGCCTAAGGGCTGGTATGAATGCATGAAACAGCAGAGTATGAGGAGAACTGTCAGAATGGCATAAGACATGTGCCAAGCTGAGATGGGTAAGAAGGAATGACCCCAGGTGATGACCATAGTAAGTGCCCTACTGACAGGAAATTCTTTCTCTGAGAAGCAAACTTCACCCATAGGATTAAGCTCCAAGCAGTCTCCTTTTAGAATAGCATCCACCATGGAGGTAGGCAGCTCCTCTGTCTCTTTCACTCAGTAACTCCAGTCAAGCCCAATGCCTAGTGCGGAGTAAACACTCAGTGAGTATCTGTTTAGTAAACAGATATAATCCTTTACAACATTGAAGACTTTTAAAAAGGACAGTGACATGAACAAGTTGATGCTTCATCTATGTCTGTGGTTTCAGGGTAGAGGATCTATTCAAGGTGGTGTGTGTCCATGCTTTTTTCATCTTTGCACCTCCAATATCCAGCCAGAGGTAATCAGGTCTACTACTACATAATAATATTTCCTAAGCAATATCATTTTATCAATTATCCCACTAAAACACTCTTGTTGGGTGTGTTTGGTTAGGAGTTAAAGATTTACAATAGCAAAAGTATGTGTCCTGTATGAATTTCATTAATAAAGACATCACTTTAGTTATATAAGCATTATATTAAAGTAGTAACAATAAATTAATTTTTCAAAAGGAATAAAAGCAAATCTAAATGTCACTGAAGCTCACCAAACTTTTTTTATAGAAATTCTGATGATGACCCTTGAATTACAGAGTTTGAGTCTGAAGAAACTTTAAAGGTGATCTAGTTGCATCAACTCAAAAGATAGATGTGGAAACAGGTGAGAGAAATTGAGTGTTCAAAGCCAGAACCAAGCTATCACCCAAAGTTCTGACTCTCTCTCATGGGTGCCACCTACATTACCTCCTTACGTCAAGAAGATGGGGCACAGGGAAGAGATTGCAAGGTGGCCCACCGCAATTCATGTCATAGCTGACAATAGGTTATTGGATTCTAAATATGCAGATTCTGACTTTTATGATTTGTTTATTAAAAGAATTCTCTGAATCTCAGTAACAGGACATTTCTCAAAAAGAAAAGGAAAGCCCAGTCTTGCTTTAACATTGGTGGAGCCCAGTGTGAGTTCTATTATAGTCCAACCAGATGTGCACTTAGAGAAACCATCTGTTCTGTTCAGGATGTAAAATAAATGGCATAAAAGGGAACTCTTGCCCCAAATCCTTTCCTAGATGGGAAAGGAAATAATCAGGTGAACCATGAAGCAGACATTGAAGAGAGAGAGGAGTAATTAGATGGATAACACAACAGAAATTGCCATAGATGGCAGTAGATGTCGGTGTTTGATAAAAGTTGGCAGATGAAACAGGTGTTAAGACTGTGGCTCCATGTGTTTCAATTAGAAAATCCTCAGTAACAGGCTTTGGGGGAAAGTCTGACAGTTTAGAAGCTTTTGATCAGAGTCATGTTCACTCCCGAGACACCTACTTCTGTATCTTTTTTTTTCCTTTGACTTTACACTCCAGCTCTCTCTTTCTTCCTATTACTGCCTAAAAGTTTGCACCCTTTAACTAAATAAAAATTTACCCTGTTTTCAGCTACATTCATTCAGGGAAATCAACAGCAGAAAAGCTACATTTGGCATGTCTTGGAAACGTGCTTCTAGGAAAATTTTCACCATACCAGAATCCTGTTGAGAGCTTTAAAATAGTTTCCTCTGCCTCAATTCTGGTTTTATGATGATTGACTGGAAAGCAGTTCAAATAGCTCATGATTCACCACATGGATGGCTCTCTTGGTACCTGAGGAACTCAAGCCAGTTATGAACTCGAATCCAAGGATGTGGACCAAATTTAGCTTTCTGCTTAAAACTCCTACTCCCACAAGTGTGTCTTGGTGTTATCAACAGTCTTAAATCTGGAAGGGTTGCATCATTATGACTATTGTACTGGATAATGACAAGAAATCCATCCTACTGTTTGATGACATGTAAGCTACCATTCTGCATTATTCCCATCCACGTGAATGAGTTTCTATACAGTGCTGGACTCTAAGCTAAATGCCAAATATACCAAAATGATTCCTAGTCACTTCTAAATGATTGTTTCCAGAGTGCATCATCTAGTGCCAGGTTGTTGTGATAACTAGACTCACATGATCCCTCTCCATGAATCAACCTTCTAATATCCATGAACTTGTACTCTTCTCCCCATAAGTGCCAGCGGGATCTATGACTTACCTTCCAGTCAGTATCACTCTCCACGATTTTGTTACAGTGTATAGGACTCCATTTTGCTGGTTTGATGAAGTAGGCGCCATCCTGAGGAAGACTACACAGCAAAGAACAGTTGTCAACAGTCAGCCAGCCCTAAGTACACAGCCATTGCCAGTGAATTCTGACAACAACCTAAATGAACTTGGAAGGAGGTTCTTCCCTAAACAAGACCTCAAATGAAAACATAGCCTGGCCAGCACATTGACTGCAGCCTTAAGACCCTAAGCAGAGGACCCAGTAAACTGTACCTAACTCCTGACCCAGAGAAACTAAAATTATAAATGTGTGTTGGCTTCACATGCCACATTTATGGTATTTTGTGACATTGAACCGAAAAATTAAAACAGCAGACTTTAGCTGGTTAGTCAAATCTGGACTGCTGCCTGTTTTAGTGTGGCCTCCAAAATTTATGTGTTTTTAAGTGTTTAAAAAACAAAAAGAATATTTTGCGAGATGACAATTACATGAAATTCAAATTTCAGGGTCCATAAATAATGTTTATTGGAAAACTGCCACAGCCATTCAGTGACATGTTCTCTATAGTTTCTGATACACTACAAGGACACAGTTCAGTGTACAGAGACCAGATAAAACAAAAAGTCTGAAATATTTACTCTTTGGCTCTTCTCTACTCAAACATACTGGTCCTTCATCAAGTGGAAGGAAGAGACTATAAATACATAAATTACAAGTCAACTTGGAAAAAACTCAGTAGAGGCATAGTAATGGGGTCATAACGTTAAGTTAGAGCTTTCCTACTGGAAAGAGGAAGGAGACCATAGAGGAATAAAAATGGAAAAATAGGAAAAAGTTCGATGATCAGGAATTGGTGGAACACTCCTAAAGCCTAGAGTTCTGTGCACCATGGATTTCTAAAATCCGGACTGAGTACCATCACACCAGACACCAAACTCTGGGGAAATTATTGGATTTATTCAGATCTGTGATTTAAACTATTATCATGATTTGCCTAGAGTTCTTGGCCAAATCATGTCACACATGCTCCTGCCTAAATGAAGTTGGTTTTATAACAGCATCTCTGCTTCCAAATGACAGGAAATCCACAAAGGATGACTTTCCAAGTTTGAAAGCATTAATATTGTACTGCTCTCTTATTTGGGGTGGGAAAAGAATTCCCAGGGTTAAGTGGGTGTCTTCAAACATTTTGTTTCACCTCATTTTCTCAAGGGCTGTACTTCTATCTTCTCCGATACTCACGTCAGTTCATTTCTAGGTGCCACTGAGGATTACAAAAGGCACCAAGTCAGAGCAGCAGCTGGATCCAAAAGGCTTCAGAGGATGAATTTGTCAGTGTCTGGCTTTCAGCTGAATCTCCTCCTCACTAATGCTCCATCTCCATGTGAGCAATATAGTCATTATTATTAGCACCAGGGCACACTCAGATTTTATCAGAGTATATGGCATCCAAACTACATGACCCCAAACCCTGTCTATGCTGAGACTGCATGTTACAATTTGTCTGTCTCCTTTATGTTCTTGGGGTGTGGGGCACCTCTGTCTTCTGTCAACTGCCTTCAGTAACCCCACACTGCCCATTTCTAAAGTCCTGAGAGCTTGAAAAAAGAGATCTTTAAACTATGTATTAAAAAAAATCTATAGGCAAAAGCAAAGGCCTAAAACATTTTTTCAATTACCTAAATGACATGAACTTAGTGTATTCAAGTGGTGTCTCCTCTTTGCTCAAAGGCCTCTTTGTCCTGTGGCTTGTTTATAAATTGTGTTCCAGGGATCTGAGTTCAATATGAGTTAGAAGTTACCACTCTGCTCTTGGAATACTCAGGAACCATAGAGTATGCTTACCAAGGAAAAAAAAAACTGCTTCATGCAAATTATTTATATTCCCTTTGTACATATTCATTTATAGATCTATCTACCTACAGCATGTATTGTAGGAAATTGTAATCGATGTCTTTTAACTTAGACCTAAGTTGGAAGAGTTCAGTAAATTGATTAAACCAATCAGTGGTGCCATCCTGCTAGGACTCTGTGACATTTTTGGAGCTCCTTTACTGATAAGCAGCAGCCAGCCACAGAACAGAATCATGGTGGACCTGCTGTCCATGTCTCAGGTGGTCACCCTCTCCCTTTCTAACCCCAGTTGCCCTGGGCCCAGCACAACTAAACAGCTAAACTGCCCTAGTTCCAGAGGTAGGAATGAGGATTCCACTAATTCATTTTTAAATGAATTAATGAAAATGAGGTGGGACAGAATAGGAGCCGGGAATTCTGCTCAATCAAATACGGAAATAGTAACCAACTTGCTGTGTCCTGGCAGCCTAGTTGTTTAATCCTCCTGGCCTAGTCCGTACACATGCCAAGGCTCCTAGTTCAAGACCCAGGGCCTGGAGAAACAACCAAGAAAAAAAATAAAATAAAATACATAAAGTGCTTCTTCCTTCTCTCTCTTGCCTGCCTGCCTCTGCTTGCCTTTATTTCTGCCTGTACCTTTCCTTTAATAAAAATAATGAACAGCTGTTGATTTGCCCAAGACTGGCAGGTTCCTGGGACGTACAATTTTCAATTCTAAAACTAAGAAAGATCCAGGAAAACTGGGAAAAGCTGCCACCCTTTATATATTAACTATTGCTGTCATTATTTTTAGAAATTCACAACTGAACTGGCAAGGAGAATAGGAGATGGTTTTCTATACAAAGTAAGTAGAGAAGGGTGCATTAACAGACTCCCGGAGTTTCCACGGGTTGGAAAAGCAAATCCATCAGAATCTAATACTGATGCCTATCTCTTCGGAACTTTCCAAGTCTTCCTCTTCCCTGAACTTCCACTCTAAACTCTCATATTTGTTATTGTAGAAAACAAATCTCCCATCCCAACATTGTCATTTAAAGCACTGCAGCATAGAAGTGTGGCCATTGTGTTCTGCTAAGTTGCATTTCAGAAGCATTCTACAGGCAGCTCACATTCCTCATAGGCATCTCCATTAACACCAGAAGCTTTGAGGGTTAGCAGAATGAGAGTCAGAAATGAGCTCTCATTGGTGAAATTAATAGTTTATTCATCAGCATCATGGATATTACAAATACACTTTTATTGGTGAAGTTCATGGTATTCAGGAAGACATGTGAGTGACTTAGCTATTGAAGAGGCACTCTGACTGTATCAGTTTCCAATGACCGCCATAACAAGGACAGCCTGGGAGACTAGAAGTCTAAAATTAAAGTGCCCATAGGCCATGCTCCCTCTGAAGCCTCTAGAGAATTTTTTTTCCTTACTTCTTCCGAGTTTCTGGTGGCTCCTGGCAATTCTGAGGCACCTTGGTTTGGTGTAGCTTCATGGCTCCAAATACTGCCTCCATCGTTCCATGGCTTTAATGTCTCACTCTTCACCCATGGCTTTCTTAAAAGGATACCAGTCATTGCACTGAAGGCCAATCCTAATACAGTACAGCCTCCGCTAACTGCATCTGTGTAGACCCCATTTCCAAAGAAAGCCACATCCTGAGGTGCCAGGTAGACATGAATTTTAGGAAACACACTTTAATCCAGAATACGGATTACTCTTAAAGAGGGTATCAGACACTAAGAAATCTCTAATTGAAGAAAAGGTGTCCAGTCATTGGGTCAGAGAATTTCCGGTTGCCTGGTGACAATAAATTGAATGCTTTTGTGTAAATTGGTGCAACCCAATGGAAAACAGTATGGAGAGTCCTCAAAAAGTTGAAGGTGGAAATCCCATATGAGTCCACCATCCCACTTCTGGGTATTTACCCAGAAGATACAAAAACACTGATCCACAGAGATGTATGTACCCCCGTGTTTACTGCAGCCCTGTTCACAATAGCTAAGAACTGGAAACTACCTAAGTGCCCATCTTCAAATAAATGCATAAAGAAGACAGGGTACATATACACAATGGAATACTACACAGCCCTTAGAAGAGATGAAATCCTGTCATTTGAATCAATATGGATGGATCTAGAGGGAATTATGCTAAGTGAAATAAGATAAAAGAAAACTATCAGATGAGCTCACTCATAGGTGGAAAGTGAGTAGACAAAGCAAAGGAACAGATGAAACAAAGCCAACCCTTGGACACTTGCGACAGAACTGAGGTTGCAAGTAGGGACTGGGATGGGGGTGGGAGGATAGGGGCAAGAGGTGAGCCCACTGGACAGTGGGGAAGAACCCTTGGTGATTCGTTCACTTAAAGTCCTACAATAACTTGCCTCCCTTTCTGAAAGCAAATGCCTCCACTTCAGCATTATTGCCATTTGGAGCCAGAAGACTCTTGGTTGACAGCAGCTGTCCTTTGTTATAGGGTGTTTGGCCACTTCCCTATCCCTGTGTGATATACACACACCCCAAGTTGTAATAATCAATATTGTCAGCAAACACTGCTCAACGTCCCCTCAAAGAGTGCAAAATCACTAACACTTGAGAACCACTGACCGAGAACAAAGGAAAAGTTCTCTAATTAGCAAGCATGGGACTCCATTCAGTGGTTCTGGCTACTAGCTGACCCCCTCTCTTCTCTCAGCCTGTAGCATACTTGAGGCCCTATGAAATCTTTATAATTATACCTAATAAACTGCAACATAATTAATTCTGCACATGTCTGTATTTCTCATGAACCATGAACTTGAAAATGAAAGACCATCATTTATTCCTCTTATATTCAAAGTACAAAATAAGTACAGCACATGGCAATTAGAAAGTATCACATGTTTGTTGGATGAATGAACAAATGAACTGAAGAAGACAGAGAAATAACAATTTGGGGTTTTATACCTACTATTGTTACATCTCTGATGGAATATAGCTGCATACTCTCCTCTTCAACTTTTCAACATGTAGCCAAGAGTATTCTTTTTTATTTTTTTTTAAATGAAAGATGCAAACAGGAATGAAGGTGAGTAGTCAAGCAGGCAGGAAGAGAGAAGAGGCAGAAGCATTTTCATTTATTTTTTGTTTAGTTGTACATTTTTTATTGTGCCCTGGAATGCAAGACTGGGTCCTTTGAATGTGGACTGTGCTTAGCCAAAGGCAATGGAACCAACCTCTACTTCATCGGGGCATGCCAACCAAGAGTGTTCTAGTGTTATCTCTGTTTCATGGTGTGCACTTTATGTTGGCTAGAATATAAATATCTTTAAAACAAAGATCATTGAATTAAATTTCTTTTCAAAATTTCCCATCCTTTAATACAGGGCTGAGCCCATAATTTATCTTGAGCAAGACTTCAAGATACACATGGACTCTATAAAAACTGTTGTCAGAGAACACAAGACTGGGTAGGGTAGTAGTTACACACAGAGATTCTAGAACCCATCAATTGAAATTCCAATCCAGGTTTTCTCCCACCTCTTATTAGTTCCATAACCGTAAACTATTCTCTTAACATGTCTACGTTTATATTTTCTCATGGTGCTAAATGAAGATAATAATAGCATTTGACTCATTCATTCAAAAATTATTGACTATCTATTACTTGAAAAGCACTGGAGGTATAACTGAGATCAAAACAAAGTTTCTTCCTGTATGTAAACTTAACATTTTAACAGGTAGAGACAAACAATAAATATGCATCAGATGATGTAACTCCAGAAAATGGTAAGTGCCACAAAGAAGACATACTAGGACATTGAGGGGACAGTATGAGTACATGGGATGAGTTATTCATAAAAGCCCCCTTGAGGAGATGAAATTTGATTTCCTGAAGGACAGAGAGTAGTTGCTATGATAACATGAAATACATGCATATAAATTGTCAAAGAGTGGACATCCATAAATGGTGCACATATTCCGATTTTACCACTGTCGTTACAGGGAATCGCAGTAGGGGCAACTACCGCTCATTGAGGACTCTCAGGTGCCAGGCCCATGACTCAGCATCTTACATTTCATTCTATTTATCCTCCCAACAGATTCAACTTTGACAACAGGTATTATTGGCCCCGTTTTCCAAAACTGAGACTCAAAGGGCAGCTGGCTCTGGAGTCAGTCACTCTGCTGGTAGGCCGTGGAACCATGCAGATTTGTCTGACATCCAACCTGTCGTTTTTCAGAGAAACAGCTGCCTTTTCTTCACACTGACTTTCCTCAAAGACAAAAAGAGAAGAGCACAGCAGTGGAAGATCGATACGTGGGAGGGGAAAGGACAAAGATCTATATGAAGTTCATGGTTCATAATTTGGAGTCAAAAGAACCAGCAACCACAGAAGGAGCAAGCCCCTCACATCAAGGCACATTCTCCAGGATTTTTTTCAGGGGCAGTCCTCTTCCCACTCGATCTGGGGGCTTCCGGCCTCTGAGATGAAATCAAAGCTCAAGGCAACACTTTGTAGCTGTGAAACAGAACTGACAGAAACACTTCCTCAAGGTCCCCTCAGGGCAGGAGTAGGTGGGAAATTTCACTTTGTGAACCCAGCAGATGCTTTTATTTTCTGTAAGCAACATTCTGCTCTCCCCCCACCCCTGCCCCCAACAGCAAAGACTGTCCAGATCTTACAGAGCCAGCAGGATAGAGACTCTGGAATAAGAAATCATGACTGAAAATGGCAGAAAAATGGAAGGCAAGCTCCGCTTTGAGAATAAATTAACAAGTGGGTGCAGTCAACTCACACTAACTTTGGAGACAAGAAAAGTGGGGAATAATTTCCAAATGGTTCATTCAGCCCTGTCCTGTCCACCCACCATTAAACATTAAGATGGCGTCAGGCTAAGAAGAAGACATGCACTGTGCTCTTCACGCTGTTAATTTACTTAACTTGATTTGCATTTTGGCCAAAAGTAAACACAAGTATATAATACTTACTGGAAAACTGAATTCTGTTTTGTTTTGTTTTTTTTTCAAATTAGAGTAACAGTGATAAAAGTAATAAAGGGTTTATCAACTCTCCAAGAAGGAGTTGTGGGTGGGGGTGGAAAACCTGACGTAAAGCGATTGCCAGTGCCCATGGTATGAATATTTCCATACCATGAAAAGGTATCACTGATGAAAAGTTAGAAAGAGATGCCACGAACCAGCTCCAGTACATGACCAAATATAAGTCATTTGCAAGGGAAGCTTTTTCCTCCACAGCTGGTGACAAGATAATACTTAGTCCCCAAATTCCAAATCAAGAAGACAGCATAAGATAATAGAAAAAAAGGATACAATGAAATGTAGGATATCGAAGTTCTAGGCTTGGCTCTGTCTCTAATATCCTGTGTGCTTCAGGGTTAGTCATTTTTCCTACTGTGAATTCAGTCTCATGCCTAAAAGGAAGGATTTGAACTACATCAGTTGTGTTCAATCATGGCTTTCCATTCAAAGCACTGTGGACTTTTTCACTCCAACTCTCAGCAAGAATGAGTCTGAGAGTTTGGAAATGGCTCTTCTTTCTATTTATTTATTTTTTAAATTCTATACCTCTGTATGTATCATTAAGACTGAAGACACATTGGGCTGTTTTATCTTTATAAGGTTTAATAACCATGCTTCCAGATTAATCTAGTGTGGCAAGCAGGTTGAAGATGACCCCCAGTGGTGTCTCTCTCCCAGTATCCTGCCCTTCGTCTAATCACTTCCCCTTGAGGGTAGGCAGGACACATGACTTCCTTGTAAGTCCCGGGAAGGTACTGGGATGTGACTCCATTGTTCTGTGACATATTCTGAGGTTTCATCTCATTAGCAGATTTGCTCCAGAGAATCCCCTTCCCCTGCTGCCAACAGAGGGGCCATTTGACAAAGAATGGAGGAGACTGAGAGCAGCCATCAAAAAGTTCAAGCTCTCAGTCCTATGAGCACAAAGAAATGAATTCTGTCAACACTTTGAGTGAATTTGGAAGCAGAGTCTTGCCTAGTTGAGCCCCCAGAAGTAATGCATATGGGCTGACTCCTGACTGCTTCATGAGACAATGATGCAGAGAATATAGTTCAGCCATGCCTGGGCTCCTGACCCAGACACACAGGCAGAAGAAGTAAGTGATTTTATAAGTGACTGAAGTTGTGGCAATTTATTACACAGCATAAATAATATATTCAGAAGCACAAAACCCTCTTTTAGCTTGAGGTGCTCTGACTCCTGAGGAAACAATTCCCTTGGGGCATAGAACCACTGATGCCATGGCTCGCTTTCTAAAATGTGTTTTGATCTTTATTTCCCCTTTCTGAGACATTAGGGTGATATTCTATTAGGCCAAATGTGCAGATACTGTGACTTCACTGTAAATTATGGTTTATATGCAATAATGAGATATCACCTCACACCTGAAAGACTGGCTGTGATCCACAAGTCTGGAAACAACAAACGCTGGCGAGGATGTGGAGAAAAGGGAACACTTTTGCACAGTTGATGGGAGTGTAAATTGGTGTGCTCCCTATGGAAAACAGTTTAGAGATTCCTCAAAAAACTGACGATGGAAATTCCATATGATCCCGTCATTGCACTTCTGGGCATCTCCCCAAAAGATACAAAAGCACCCATCTACAGAGATGTGTGCACCCCCATGTTTATTTCAGCCTTATTCACAATAGCTAAGAACTGGAAATTACCTAAATGCCCAATGTCAGATAAATGGATCAAGAAGATGTGGTATATATATATATATATATATATATATATATATAATGGAATACTACACAGCCCTTAGGAGAGATGAAACCCTGTCATTTGAATTGACATGGATGGAACTAGAGAAGATGATGTTAAGTGAAACAAGTCAAAAGAAGAAAGACAGATACCAGATGATCTCAGTCATAAATGGAATGTGAACAGAAAATGTGAACAAAACAAAGAAACAGACGAAACATAACCAAGCTTGCAACATTTACAAAAGACTGAGGCTATCCAAAGGGAATGGGATGAGGGGGTCACAAATGGTGGTGGAACCCACTGGACAATGGTGAAGAACACGTGGTGATTTGGTGAAGCTTCCTTCAGAATGATCCTCCCCATCCATCTATTCCTGCCTACCGCAGTTTACCTTATCTCTATCATTGTTATTGGAAAAATGGTTGCTTTCTTTATTGCTTCCACACAGAAGTGGCTTCCATATGCCTTCCTCTCCTGTTAACATTCCCGCCATAGTAAGAAGAGAGAATTCTAGCCCTCCCATCATCATAGGCTGATCGCAGTTCCTTGGAACAAAAATGGGACATTGGGATGGCAAAAATAGGATGTGGTTATGAACTGGTGACTATGGGGAGGGGAGAAGGCAGAGCAATCCGAGCAGGAGCAGTGAAACCAGGCCAGCAATAAGTAAGTGCTATGTGATGCTGATTGGTAGTTGCATAGTAATGACATATGATCTGGCGAAACTTCATACAAATATCCAGTATTCATGCAAGGAATTTGACATCTTAGGTGAAAATCAAATTTGGCACCCCTGTATAAGCCCTGTCTAAATGTCTTCCCTAAAACACATGCTGCTTTAACCTCCCAGTGCCAGAAATGACCAATAACCTGCACAATGCCAGAGATAAGCCCCACAGTGCCAGAGATAACCCCCACAGTGCCAGAAATAACTCCCATAGTAATTCCCTACAGCTTGACTATGCTGCAGTGTTCTGCTCCCTTTGAAGAAACAGGCATGTGGGGTGGGGAGGAATCCTCTTCCCAGAAGACACCTGCTCCCTCACCGGTGGTGGGAACAGCAGTGCCCACTGCAGTCAGCACCAGCAAGAGCCATCTTTAACACTGGGCAAAAGAGGCAGCTGATTTTAGGCACCCCCCCAACAGACTGGGCCTGGGGCAAGTCAACTGTCCCATTAGCCCTGTGTTAAAGGTGGTTCTGGTTTATTAAAAATGGAACAAATTTGACATTTATATTAAAATGATGGGATGGTCGGGAAATATGAGAAAAGGTACTGTCCTATTTAAAACAATATGTATGGTCAACGTACATCATCATCACACCAAACAAGCTACCAAGGGGGCAGAGCTGTGGTCAGTGCAGAAGCTATCACTGGTCATCAGAAGGAATTTCAGAGTGGTGTTAAGTTGTTTTGAATCCACTTTACAACTACAGGATTTCAGGCATCTTATTTAACCACTCTGTTCATCAGTTTTCCTATCTACAAGAGGAGATGACAATTTTATTCACCTCATGGTTATTGTGAAATTAAAATAACTCGATTTATCCAAAACACTTGAACAGTATTCAGTGCCATGTGAGCATTTATTATTATGATTCTTTTTCTACCTCATGTAAGAGGCTACAAGCTGGTTGGATTGATCAAATGATAAATAAGTGATTTAGTAAATTATCAAATTAAGGAATTAACATAATTATGATCTGATGCCCAGTCTCACCTCTCATCTCTCCTCCCGCTCCTCAAGCCTGTGTTCCACCCTTTCTTAGACTCCTTCAGTTTCACAAACTCCATGTTCTACTTAGGTTGGACCTTCACACATATTTAGTGCAAGGGAATATGCGACACCCCCTCAGTATCACTCACCTTACTGCTCCAGAAAGCCTTCCCTGACCCGAGTTCCAATCAGGTGGTCATCCCAGGACCTCCAGGCACCAGGACCACTGCATCACATCACTGTACATTCTGTATTTTTTAGAAGGAAAGGCAGGGGCAGGGATGAAGGCAACTAGGCAGGAAGCAAGAGGAGAAAGAAGCATTTTATTTTATTTTTATTTAGTTGTACATTTTGGTTGTTCTCCCCAGCCCAGCCAGGATGCAAACCCAGGTCCTTGGGATGTATATGTACTATGCTTCACTCAGAGGTGGATATCCAAACCACTACTCCACTAGTGCAGCCTGCTCATTCTGTATTACAATAATGTAGTTATCTGCTTCTCCCACTGTCCAGAGGGAGCCTTTAAAAGACAGCCTATGCCAAGTTCATGGGCTTTCTTCTATCTGGCAGGTAGTAAGTGTTCGGTGGCCAAATGCATTTGCTGCATGAACGAATGAATGAACAAATGAATAAATGAAATATTTATTGATACCTGCTATTTGCAAGGGTCACTATTATGTGCTAAATAGGAGGAACTAATATAAAAATAAAGACCTTCCGACACAAGTAGGAAGATAAACTCAAAATAAATGAAAAAAATAATCATGAAAAGAACCAAATGCATAGGTAAATACCCCCCAAATTAATTCCTTTTGAACATAATCACTAATGCTGATGACACCCAAATAAAACTTGAAAGACAATAAAAACACAACCTTCATGGGTCCAGAAATTATAGAGTCATATTTCATTGCTGGTAAGAGACCCATTCCCTCAGATGCTAACCTCTCGAGTTTGTGGTGCATTTTATAAACCAGAGCATGTCACAGATTAAGCAGAAGTGTCTTTCTTTGCTAGAGGTGCAGAAAACAAGGGTGTTCTAGGTTTGTTGAAATGAGGTGGAAGAGTCAAGGAAAACTAATTATTGTGTGTACGTTTCTTTCTTAGAGGAAATATCAGAGAACAAATGGACTAGAGGTATGAGGACTTTGCTAATCTCCTCTGTAACAAGAAATTAAAAATAAAAGGTTGTCAGGATCCTAAAAGGCAATGCCTGCCTCTCAGAGCCTGAGGTCTTGTGACCTAGGAGATTAGGGGGCGCAGGCTCCAATAGCGAGAGCTAACCATTCTGCGCAATTCTTCACTCTTGTTTTTAGTTTCTTCTAAATACAGATAATCTTATATTTCATCCACCCTATTTTATGAATTTTATAAAAGATCAAATAATTCCATTCTCTAAAAAAAGTCCTTTCTAACTCCTTCCTCTGCTCAATGACATGGGTAGCTGTTTTTTGAAAGGTGATAAACAATGTATTAGTTCCATTAAAGATGTCTCTTTACTAAATGAGATTCTTCCTTAAAGTCGCATGTTTCCACCTAGAATCACACTTCCTGTTACAAGTGATAGGAGTTGAAGACATATAATGCTCATCAGTAGGCTACGATGTCCCACTTGGCTCCTGTAACGCTTCGTTTATTTTATTTCTTAACTGACTCCACACTAACTTGGAATTTCACATTATTGTCACACTAATTTTTTTTTTTAATATTATTGAAGGGGTATTGCATTTTGACAATGACTTGTTTTGAGGTATACATAGTGGTATTTTTACATTTACAGGTAGATTTACTAATGTTCCCCCCTTTTTTTCTCCCTTCATTTATAGGTAATTCCCTTTATCCCATTTCCCACATCATCCCGCATCACTTTGTACCCCTGATTTGCCTTTTTGTCTCTCCCACCACTGAGTCCATAGCTGTTTGGAGTAGTGTTTCTTTCTCTCTCTCTCTCTCTCTCTCTCTCTCTCTCTCTCTCTCTCTCTCTCTCTCTCTC
>RJWH01008387.1:0-10004 GCA_004363575.1 Solenodon paradoxus
TATATGCCAGACTACCCAGTTCCTCTGATGGGCAGAGGTCTTCTGGCTAAAATGAAAGCAGAAACAACCTTCACCCCAGATGGCTCAGCACAATTGCATTTAGATAAAGAAACCAGGGATGAATGACTACTGCCCAGTCCAGGACCTAAGGGCCATCAGTGAAGCAGTCATCACCCTACATTTGGTGTTGCCAAACCCGAATTCCCTACTAGGACTCATACCACCAGAGGCGGAATGATTTACTTGTGTAGACTTAAAGGACGCCTTTTTCTGTATTCAATCGACACTCAGTGGCCAGCCCTTGTTTGCCTCTGAGTGGGATAACACAGGGGCTAAGGAACAATTCACTGCAGTTCAAGAACTCAGTTCAAGAATGCACTGACCCTGTTCAGTGGGGCACTAGCATCTGACCTGTCCAAGTTTCCAAGTAAGGACTTACGGTGCATCTTACACCCATAAGACCTTATTCGCTAGCCCCACTCGAGTTCAGTGCTGGGAAGGAGCACAGGTCTTGTTGCAGCTCCGGACTGGAGGTGGCTACAGGGTCTCTAAGAAAAAGCTCAAATATGCTTGAAAGAAATAAAACACCTAGGTTTCTGAAACACCCAAAGGAAACATGATCTAGGTTCTGAGACAAAGCAGGCGGTATGTACCATCCCACTTCCCACTACTCAGTGACAGACCTGAGAGTTCCTAGAAGCAGCAGAATTCTATTGCATATGGAACCCAGGGTTTTCAGAGCTGACAAACCTCCTCTGCCTCCATGTCTCCAGCCACCACCAGTTTCATGGCCATTTCCCCCCAGCACCATAGCTAGATGTGGTGCAAAGTTGCACCCTGAAGTATGAGGGTGAGGAAAGGTTTCCAAAAAGGCCAAGAACCTCCACCTGAACAGAGGTGCCCTATGCCAAGCACAGGACTTGATGTGTTGGGGAGGGGGCAGTCAGAGGAAATGCTCCAAGTTTATAAAGTGAAGGTGTTCTGAAAGAAATTCAAAGAAGTGAGAGAAGAAAAGACAGAAAGTGTGAGGAGAGATTTTTCCTTTTTTAAATATCAGGCTGTTCTACCCCCAGTTAACTTGATGCTGTTGTATCCAAAAGGCTTTCTTGGGCCACTCAGTCTCCACAATAGAGAAAAAGTAGCAAGTTCAGATTCTCAAGGCAGATAGAATCAGGACTGCACAAGAGAGGACTCCTTCTCTGAAAATTGCAGAGAATCATGAAACAATATACAGAGAAAAAACAGAAAATAGACTCATTTTTGTTGTGTGAAGGAAAAAAACCTTGTCCACAGCTCCAGCTGCTGTGAAGACAACTGTAAAACTCAGGGTGCTGACAGGGCTCCTGTGGTCTGAGCTTGCTGGAATGCCGTGAGACATCTGATAAGTAACTGTCCAATTAACTCCTTCAGAGATGTAAGCACAGGTGACCGAGGGTGGCTCCGCCAATCCTGCTGGATTGGGCTTAATATATATTTCAGCTGAGCATGAATTACACAGGAGACAGAACATAGAATTCACAAATCACACAAGGTTTATTTACCTTAGCCTGGTGGTTTCCAGGCTTCAGCAGGCCACCCGGGGATCCGCGCTGAGAGACACGCTGTGTCTCCGCTTCTCATTCAGGGCCCGATTCTGCTGCTCACGATCTGGACTCGTGGTCCAAGGCAGAGCTTCAGGCAGGTGAGTGGAGAGCGAACATCTGTAGAGGAGCAGAAGGAACGACTCTAACAGCTCTCTCAGTCCTCTCTTCTTACACTCTTAGATGGACATCTTCTGGTGTCTTCAGTGCGTCTTATCAGTGGGCTCCATGGGCTGCCTGGGGCTGTGATATCTAAGGATATAGGTGCACACAGGGGTGTCGCCGAGTGACGTGTTTATGTTTGCACTCAGTTTAGTTTCATTTCTCTCAGTTATTTTATGACATTTAACAGGGCATAAGTCACTCCATTTTCTAAGTGTAATACATTCTTAATATTATCTATCCTAATTACTGTAACAGAAACCAACAGATAAAGGCCTTTCTTTATTACTTGCAAATATGTGTCTAGAAAATTGAATCCTGTGTTGAATCATGTGTGCATTGCCCATGTGAAGAATTTACATATAACTTGGTTGTAGTTGGTTCCCATTCTAATTTACACCTCCTCTCTCCTGTGCTTCTTCTAATCCTGCGTAAGTGTAGCCCAAATTGCCATCGGGACTCAGCTCTTTGAGAAAGAATCCCAGCTGAGACCACATGCATGACAAATCTGCCTAAAATACTTCCAAAAGAGTGTATACTTGGTGTGATGTTACTGGGAGAGCCATAACAGTTGCCAACCCCAGTCATCTTTCTCACTCCAGGTTACAGAGCCAAATGTGATGAGGTAGGGAGTGAACTGAGACAACTGAGATGCCAGATTTTTCCAGAAAGAATTTGTGGAGAGTTGGTGAACCAAGACACACAGCAAGTCTATTAATAGCAGAAATAACCTTGTTAAGATTACATTAAAAGAATGCAACCTATGAGACCTAACCTTCCTACCTCTCACTCAGGCAAGATGAGGCATGTTCAGGTAACCTGGAATGAAACTGGGTGAGTATCTAGGGTTGTGTCCTAGATGAAGGTTGCTAAACTGAGATCTCTTGCAGGTTTTGTTAGTCCACTATTCATACATCTGCCTGCTGCCCTGTAGATTTCAAGTTAAGCTGTCCCTGCATCCATAATGATACTATATGTGATTTATACAGGCTGAGTAAAAATAGCTATATCTTGGTCCTGTTGTGACTTTCCATAAATTTTCATAAGGCAAAAGCAGTTATTTTATTTGCTATTCAATACTGCCAAATTTCCATCACTTAGCTCAATAAAACTATAGTGTAGTTCTAACCATAGTTATCTTGAAGGCCATTCAAATAATGTGAAAGAGGAGTAATAAGCTCCAAATGGAGTCCCATGATAACCATTCATTAGGATTTAATACCCAAAACATGGCAGTTTTTTCCTAGGCATGAAATTCCAAAGCAGTCTGGAGTAGTCCTGAAATAATTCTTTCTTCATTTTCTTTGACATTCTTGTCCCATGTCTTTTAGACTACAAACAGCTTTCCTGCTGAGAGATTTATCCAATATTTGCCCACTCTAAAGGCATGCCTAGGTGCACCGTGATGGCTTAGCAGTTAAGCCTGCTGCCTCTGGTTGTCACAATCCACATATACCCCCAAGGACCTGGAGTAATGACCTGGGGCTGGTAGTGATAGAGGGAGAGCTCAGAATGGCATGCTGCCTGACTCACACCAAACAGGCCCTTTCCTGATTACAAAAGGCCAAAGAGGAGAAAGCTTATCTCCTTTGGTAAGGGATTCCTGTAATCTTCAACTTAATGTTTTACTCAAGACAAAATGAGCTGGGGCCACAAAAGTATCCACCAAAATACCAAAGTCATGGGGGATGGGGAGACACTGACAGAGTGGAACAATAAATTCCTTTTGGCTTCAGAAGCTTTTAGAACTAAACTAGGAAGTCTCTCCTTATCTCACCTGGAGCCAAATACAGTGATAGCCTGGTCTTTCATGTTTGAAAGCAATCCCTCTCATCCTCGGGCTAAAGGATGGGTATAAATGTAGGAATGTCATAGAAATCACCTGCAGCTCTCCTGCCCAGGAGATCATCTCCTGCCTTGCTTTCTTTCTCCTCTATTTTCTCTAATAGATTTATCAAACAGCACTTTTCCACTCTCAATAATTCTTTCTTGAACTATTCCTGCCAGGCCCCAAAGCCCTCAGATAACCTTGAACAATCAAAATGGATAAGCAAATAAAGCAAATACAATAAATGCTTCTTCCTTCTCTCTTTCTACCTGATTGTCTACTCACCTTCATGCCAGTCTGCACTTTTTCTTAAGAAGGAAACACACATTCCTGCTCTATATGTTAAACCAGTGAATTTAAACTCCTTTTAAAGGAAAGATGCAGGTATAAAGGAAGGCAAAGTGAGACAGATATGCACGATGAGAAAGGAGATCAACACAACTTTTTTATTTAGTTGTTGTACATGGCTATTCCTTCTAGGTCCCAGGTTGAAAATCTGGATTTTGGGGATGTCTGTAGACTAAAGTATCAGACCTAAATTCTAAGCCACCGAGATGAAATTTAAACTAATCTTTGTATACCAAAATGTTTCCTGGGCCATTGGAGCTTAAAAAAATTCATAGAGGCACTACTATATTTTGATTTTTAAATAATTTACAAAGTTATCTGTTATTAGCCAATGAAATATGAATTAAACCTTGTAATACTGAAAATTACCTCAAAGACGTATTTACAATGGACAATAGACAGAGATTTCTTAATTTTACTTCATCGTCTCAGTTAAAATTTGTGATTTGCCAGTTAAAAAGAGTTGTGTTCCCAGACTTTCTGAAGATGCAACAATTTTCATTCTTTCTCCCGATAAGAAAAACAGAATTCTACCTACAATTTGCATTTCTAAGAATGGGAGCTCAACATAATCCCCTAGTGGCCACTATTCTGTAAATTTTGGTAACCTGGCCTCATCGAGATTACATTTCAAGTTTTCCCTCCAACTAGCTTTTTTTCCATCCAACTAGTTATTATTCATAAGTCATATTTTAATCGAGAGTTTTAATTTGAGAAATTTGAAAAGCATTTTTATCTCTTTTGTTTCCACTTCTAAAAGGAATCTTTAAATTGATATTAGAGATGACCGGTAATGGTGATCCAATTTTATAAGCTGCAACCCTGAGATGGTGAAATATGGGATGGAATTAGAGTTACCCACATAAAAAAGACTACCTCTGGGCAGTTACAAAATACTAACTAATACTAATACTAAATAATTTTTAATTTGCTAGTGTGTTGCTGATGAAGGAAACTTCCTCCCTGAGGCAAGTTGCCTCCTATTGGGTGTCTCAGAAATCTCCAGACCTGTTAGCGGCAGGGGAAGCTCAGGATGCTGCGTTGTTCAGCTCTTATTGAATCCTGTAGACAGCATCAACATTTTCCTTTTGAAGCAGGAGTGAGGATATGCCTTAGGGAAGTCTCTGTGAGACCATTCAACAACATGGAACATTCTCCAGCACCTATGCAGGGTGTCCAGTCATCTAGGGATTCCTCTAATTAGAGGAAACAAGATATTTCTTATCTTCAAAATCAGGTGGCTCTGAGATAGGGATTTATGTCATAATTTCTTTGAGTCCAATTGATGAAAATACAAATAAGATGTCACGGTGACTCTAAGAGTTCAGATATTATGAGTCAACTTGAGACAGACTACCAAAATATCATCTTACAGACATAATTATCTTATCAACTGATAAAGAAGAAATGCTTTAAAAAAAATGAAGGATTTCACTTAGTATTGAAGGTTTAGTAATGAAGATTTTCATACACATACACCACACAGACAGAGTAAGAGAGAGAGAACAGGAAGAGAAGATAGAGAGAATGTTAGAGAAATTAAGTACAGGTAAACCAGGCTTGCAACAAATATTAACAGGATTGTTTATTTTAAAGAAAGGACAATCCATTAAAGGGCAGGAAGGCGCAACAAATTTTGAAAATGTGGAAGGAGGAAATTGAAAATCTGCCCTGTTCAAATAACCTTGAGATTAGCTTACCGTCAAGTTATTAAGGTTTATTAGTGTAGAAGTGTCTATGTCAGGCCTCTGATAACCTAAAAACATGAAAAACAAAAAAGATATAAATTCAAAGGAAATTTAAACAGCATATTGAAAATCCAGCAAAGCATAAGAGAAGGTAAATGTATAGTAACCATTTCCAAAAACACACAATTAGCAAAATGACAGTAAGTCTCCACTTATTACTAATTATCCTAAGTGTTGCTGAATTGAATTCACCAATCAAAATATACATAGTGGCTGGATGTCTTTAATAAAAAAATCCCCAAACTTTCCACATTATATAGGAAACACATTTAAGCACTAAAAACATCCTATGTCTAAAATCAAAGACTAGAAGAAAATCTTAAAAGCAGAAAAGGCAGGTGGGGCCATTCATACCAATTAAAATAGATTCACAATTAAATAAATTTAAAACATGGCATTTACAGACATATTATAGTGATTAAGGTGTCTATGTACCAAGTAATGGAAATTTAAACTACATAAAAATTATTAACAGAAGTGCAAAAAGACATTTATAGCAATACAATGATAATAGTAGATATCCCTTTATAAGGTTGGACATGTCAAACAGACAAAAATTTAACAAGAAAGCTACCGTTTTAGATGGTGACTTAGATCAAATGGGTTTAATAGGCATTTACAGCTACTTAACACAATAGAAGGAGTCACTAACTTCAGCAGTGCTCAGGGATCATTTTCAAGTAAAGACATTGGGGATAAAAATGAGTGTCAACAGGCATACAGAACTTGAAAACATGTCAGGTGTCTCCACCAGTCACAAGGTATAAAACTTGTGATTTTATAGTTGGAAAGCTGAAATATTTTCCAAATATTGAGAGTCAAAACAATA
Organism: Solenodon paradoxus; assembly: GCA_004363575.1. NCBI lineage: Eukaryota > Metazoa > Chordata > Mammalia > Eulipotyphla > Solenodontidae > Solenodon > Solenodon paradoxus. Next base: position 6,496 of record RJWH01008387.1, read on the forward strand.
TGCCTCACAATAGCTATTGATAAAGAGGAAATAAAAAGAAATGTAAAAATTGCTTGGAGAGAAACCTATGGGACACAACAAAATGAGCATGAGGGAACTGTAGTGCAAATACAGCTCTACATGTAGAAATAAAAAAGTCTCAAATAAAGAATCTAACCCTATATCTAAACATCTAGAAAAAAGAAGGGCCCATGGCTAAATATCATATAAGGAAAAAGTCGTAAACTTAGAGCTTAAGTAAATAAAATATCAGTCAAAATATCATAAAATGAAACAAGCTGGTTCTTTGATAAGAAAAACAAAACTGACAAAAATTTGGCTAGTCTCACTAAAGACAGAAATCTCTAATAATCTGAATGAGAAAAGAAAGAAGTCACAGATACAAAGCATCATAACATGATGCAACTATGAACAAATTGGAATATAGAGTAAATGGTCAACTTTGTAAATCATAAAGTTTACCAAGATTAAATAAGAAAGAAATGAGAAAGAATTTAAAACCTATTAAAAATGTACCTACCCAGCTGAGGGAACGTAGACAATAGCTGGAGAATTCACATGGCAGTACATTTGGTGGTAGATGAGCAGATGCACATTTATATCCTGAGATGAGGCATTGCACAGTCACCCAAAGGAGACAGGAGTGGGTTCCAGGGTAGAGAGGAGTGGGTCCATATGTGGTCAGAAGGAATGACTCAACCTTACTTGAAAGTAAAGATAAATAATGCCCTTTCTACACTCTTCTAGAGAATATTGACAAAGGCCTTTACTGGATGAGGAGAAAGATAGAGGCCCAGTGAGTAGCGAGTGGTGTCTTTAATTAAGGTAAGGGACTGCAGTTTTAAAATAAATAAAGTTTCTGGTTTGCCTCTGGAGCTGTCCCCCAGTGTCCTTGTTTCTTCATGTCAGAGTGGGGCATAACATGAGACCAGATCTGAGAGATTTGGGTATTCAGTTTTAGTGAGCTCAGTTCCCTCATCTGTGACTTCCTGGAAACAGACACATAAATTTAGGCCAGTGTCTATGGAAAGAAGAATCAGCATTACATTTTAGAGACAATAATTCTGCAAAAAAGAGAAAAGAAAAACTACTGGGGTGAATATTAAAACAGGAAATTAAATCACTTGTTCCCATATCCCATTAAAGCAGACTCTCACTCCTTGGAGTATAAAATAATTGACACCACTTGTGCTGGTTATATAAAAGGATGGTTTTCTCCACTGAGTGCCACTAGATCAAATTTGCTGAGCTGTCAGTGTCTATAGTGTATCCAAAGATTCTGAAGTGCCCCAGAGGTTAGGTTTTCGACTTCTGATTACAAAGTTTGCATAGACAGATTGCATTCCTGTTGTAACACCAAACAGAGATTTAGGACTGATTTCTCCAGTACACTCTCAAAAAAATTGGGGATAAGAAGTTTAGCATGATAAAGAACTTAGAGTTATTATGTACAAGTAGTCTCTCCATAATTCCTCAATGGTCATGTCTATTCGGTATAACTTTATGAAAGAAAGACCCCGAGTTTGTGATTTGGCAGTCATTTAATGTGAAATGCCTGATGTCAGCAGTAGCAAGATACTGAAGTCCACATCATCCTGATCCACATGTGTGAAAATCCCTTTATATACTCTGTTTCCATGGAGAGTAAAGAGATCATGATTTATGGAAAGAATCTGATTAGGATCTCGTGATTCTAGCATTTTTGATGTTCCAGGACTTTTGAAGAAGTGTTTGTCTACATATCTCTATTGGCCAGTTATTCTTGAGCATAACAGCTCCCAAAACAACTAATGCAGCCTTCTAGAGTCTGGTTTTGGTAACTATAGAACTTAGTCTTGTTACTTAGGAAATTCCAGGCCTGTGATTCACACACATATACTCTGTTGTATGAGGTCCTCTTAATCAATGGAACAGTTGAGCTACCCTGAGATGTAAAGGGTCAGTCAATTGCAGCAGGACATCTGGTGATTTGATAGACCTCTGTGCTTGACTCCATTCTAAAATTCTTGGCAATCTTGTAGATGTCACTTTCAAAGTCAAAACACAGAGTTTGATTGCCAAACAGTTCAGGGAAATTCCAGTGGCATAACCATTTTATATGCACAGGGTAAAATTTTCACTTCTTCCTGGATAGTATTTCTTGAGTTTCTATAGTTACCATGTCTCAAATCATCAGAAGCAGACACAGACATTTTTCTAGTCGTGGATGATATGCAACACTGGCCAGATATATCCTTAAGAGGAACAAAAATGAGTTCAGGTATGCCTAGACACTGGAGTGACCAAATTCTGATTAATTAGTTTAATTGACCATGGTTTGGTAGACTGGCAAATGTACGTTTTAATCTGTGCTTGATTTGTTATTAAAAAGGAAGGTTGTTAAGATAGGCTGAAAGGGTTTCATGGTAAAAAGCTTAAAGAGAAGCAGAAGAGACAGAGTCAAGCAAACCCCAGATGACTTTCTAATGATCACAGACTGCTCATTTAGAAGGAAAAGGTATTCATACTCCTCACTTTTTGAAGCTCTATGAAGGGAAAGGAATGTTAGACAAGAGAGGTATCTTGATCCAAGATCCTGGGAAAGATGTCTTCCTCATGCCATCAGTTACTTCAGGGGTCAAGTAATTTGCCCTGGAAAATTTTACTTTAATTTACCCAGTTCAGTTTATGACAACTTTGTCAAAGTCCTTTCCATGAATCTGAGCATGAAAGCTTCAGTAAACACCTTTAAATATTTTAGGTGCTCCTTAAGATTCCCACATTTTTCTTAAATATTTTCATTGAGAATGGAAAACTGAATTTTGATGGTGGTGTGGAAAATTAGGAATGAGGGTTCAGGCTGTCAGGAAGAGAAAGAGAAGAAAGAAGTTGTTTGTCTTACTTACTTGTTCATCTTGGCCATTCCTCCCAGTCCCAGGAAGTGAACCCAGATCCTTGAGACACATGTGCCAATCAGAGGTGGTTGACATAAAAGCTATTCCACCAGCCTGCCCTTGAAACAATATTTAATTACCTACTGAGGCATATAGTTTTGATAGAACTCAGCTCTAACCTGCAATTTTAAAATCTGGAAGTGAATATTTTGTGTTTTTTAGAAAGCTATTTAGGGGTTGCTTCTCTTTAAGTCTTGCACCATGAAATATTTTCAGTCTACCTTACTTAACCTTCCTTTTATATAAAGCTTTTTTTAAATTGATGAAACTTCCTTGAGGCACAAATTCTTTATAAACATAATTTTAAAAATTTGCGATGTGTTTTTTATAATTTAACCACCTCTTAAGGATGTTTTTTGTCCTTTCAGCAAATGAAAAAAAATAAATTCTGATTTTACACAAAAAGACAAATTTTATTTTAATATATTTATTATATTCAGTCCAACTACATTTTATTACCGTTTCTCCTTAAGATTTATTTCCTTCACACACATCTCAGTTTCTCTGCAAGGAGATATAGTTCCCGTAACTTTAGTTTTTACATTAGGTAGAATTTTAGGCATTTTAAACATAAGT
>RJWH01008387.1:10104-31072 GCA_004363575.1 Solenodon paradoxus
AATTTGACTTAAGTTTTGGTATTAATATCTTAGTAGCTTAATCTAATATTTTTAGTAATTTTTCATTACTTAACATAACTCATTAAAGTACTTTCTACTTTCAAGTATCTAAACATCCTTAAGAAAGTTATAAAAACCAGGAAGGACTAGATTGAAAATTCTGGGGTAAAACTAGGTTTGGGAATGAGGGTTTAGTGAAAACAGCACTATCTCAATCTCATTATCACTTCTTAAAATTGCACAAGACAAATCAGATATTTTTCTTGTTAGATACACAGCAAATTGTCATCTGTAGCTCAGTAACACCTTGTGGAAATTTCAATACATTATTATAAAGAAAATGCTCAAGTAATATGAAAGAGAAATGATAGACTGAAAATTGAGACATAATATGCTGGAACTCCATCGTGACTTAATATCCATGTCAGTTAGGCATAATCCTAAAAGAAAATTTAATTTATAATTTTAGCTCTCCACTTTCCATCAGAAAACATTTCCCTGCTATAAGATTGATCCCATTTATCATACCCTGGTGGACTAGATGTTGTGCACAGTCACATGCTTCCTCCAGGCTGGGATTCATGACCCAGGGCTAGTGGATGGGGGAAACCAAGATGGAAATCTGCATATAAACTAGTAAAATCCTCCTCCCTCTTCCTGCCTGCTTGTCTGCTTATCATTATACCTGCCTACTCCTTTTCTTAAAATGATTTTTCATCCCACTGATATTCAATTAAATATTCTAATGGCTGCCAGTGTAAATTAAACCAAATTATTTAATCTAACTTTTATTTACCAAAATGTGCTGAATCACTTGAACTAAAAGAAATATTCAGAACAACTTGTTATATTTTAGGAAGGAGTTCAAAGATGTATAGACAAATTTGATCAGTGACATGTACTAGTTATAAAACCTTAAAAAATGGAAAAATACACATATTTCTTAATTTGAATTCAAAGTTAGAGCCACATGCCAAGAAAATTAAGACACTCATTATAAAAGCAATAACAACTAGAATAAATTATGTCAAAATAAACCTTCACTGATGTTTACAGTTTAAACCATTTCCCCTTCCCTATTTTTTCTCTTTTGGTTCTTTATCTCAAAGGATGGAGTTTTCCCCTAAACCTTTCATTCCAATTTTTGTCAGCCTTAGTTTAACAAAAATGCCAGAAGATGGTCTATCATTCTCAGAATTCATTCTATAATTTGGCAAAAGAAATTTTTTTGCAAGCAACCAAAAGTAATGCATAGGTAAATTGCCCTGAGAACCAGCAAGAGAATTCTACCTTCAAGGTGTTACACACAGGTGTATTTGACCATACTCTGATGCCAAAGCAATTTCTTAAATAAAAGGAAGACTTTATTTAACCCTATGGTTTCTTTCTTGAAATATGTCTAGGAGAAGGTGGTACATAAGAAGGACAAGAAAAGGAAGTTAGGCAGATATCTCTTATTTCAAAATGTCTACTAGCCCACAAAATATATTTAGAGGGGACATCATTTTGAGTTCTTGAATATTCCACAGGACAATCATATAATACAATGAACTTCTCCTTCAACATCTTTTCTCTATTTCTTTCTCTCTCTCTCTCTTTTTAATATCTGAGGAATATTTTGAAGTAAATATCCTTCTGGCCTCTCTATCTATATACAATCTTTGGTGTTATTGGTCCAGCAAAACCAGAATTTCTGAAGCAGGTCCAACTCCTTGATTTCCTAAGGTTAGTCAATATACTTTTACATATCTTCTTTCCACCTTATTTTCATATAAGTACCAGTAAGACAAAGGTTAAATTGGGAGCTCTCTAAGTCTTCTACTTCAATTTGGAAGTTCAATTCTACAGTAACTCAAAAAAACTAATAAACATTTTAGCTTAACCATAGATTCAGAACATTTCATTCCCAGTACAAAACTATACACATAGCATCAAATTTAATGTTGTAAATGTAAACATGGGAAATCTCACTCACCTCAGAAGGTTTAGGGAGTGAAGTCCTCCAGTGAGGACTGAAAAACAAATCTTACAAACGAGAAAGGAATTTAAAAGACTTTAGTAATCAAATAACTTCTTTAGGAAGAAAGTCTACCAAACCAATATAAGAGACAGGGAGAAGTTTATCCACCAAAGCAATTCTATTTCTTGAATATATAACCATTAAAAATCAAGAAAACATCCTAAAACTATACTAAGTTGCACACACCCAAGAAGCTGGCTTCCCTAAGTGTTGTCTACAATCAAGAGAGAATAAGATTTATCACCACTTTGTTTCCTTTGGATGTCTGTAGGAGGAAAAAGATCAGGTGTGTGAATGTGGTAAAAAATAATTGCAAATTCTGCCATCTTAGCCACAAGTCCCAGCTCACGAAATTCTGCATCCTTCCTGGTAAGTAAGCAGCATCAAAAATATTGAGGTTCTCTTGGTCAGCTCATTAATTTCTGGGGGACAAATATAAAGTTCCCCATTTCTTGAGGTTCTTCACAGACTGGATGAATTAACAAATTAACGCAAGATATGGTTAGACAACGAAAACCCCAAATTTGATAAAAATGCATGGAGAATTTACATGGAGAAAAATTCTGAGGTAGCTGGGGCTGACCCTTATTTATGTCTTGGACTGAGACATAGTAAGGAGACCTAGCACTTCTAGGAGAGAGACATGAGGGGTCAACATTTGGCAAGGAGGGATGACTCATCCCTATTCTGAAAATAAATATAAGTAACTCTCTTTTCTCTATTCTTTTAGAGAACTGGAACCAGACCATTTCTGGATTAGCAGAAGGGTAGAGGCCCAGGGAGTGGCAGGAGGCTTCTCTGATTTAGGGAAGCATTAGGAGGTTAAAAGAATTGGACATTTCTCTTTTCCTATGGGGCTGCCCTGTGCTGTCCTTGGTACTTCATGTCAGAGTGGGGCATGTACCAATAACCAATTAAGAGAGACCGGGTATTTTTTAGCCCCCTCTTTACCCGTTAGGTAAAGACTAAGAAAAGTTTCTGTTAGGATATCTAGAGTGGTATCTAAAGCTGAGTAAATGTCAATTACTTTAATCAAGCAGCATCAGCTGGAACTAAGCATTTAGGTGCTTTAGGTGCTACTAAGTGGTGAGGAATATTAAAAGGTTCGTGGTTCTCTGATTTTGTACAAATCAATAGTTACTTTCCTTTTCTCAAAAAGTGTCTTCTCTTACTTTTACTGAAAAGATCAGCATATTGCAGAGAGAGTTGGTGAATGTTGGCAAATATTACTGTCCAAAGGGACTGTGTTAGGCTTACTTCCTAGTTTGCATCTCAAGAGAGAGGTTTCTGTGTCAGTGGTGGAAAAGTTTATTATTTTACGTGCAATATATACAGATACTTCACTTAGAAGTGAACCCAACTCATTTACATTAGTGGTCCAAAGACTAATTTTAACATTTTTAAAAACTGGACACTGTGAAGGGAACTTGAAGATTGTTCTCTGCTAGGGAATATAGCAAATTTGAAGTTCATCTTAGGGCAATGATGTTATAACTCCATTTCATTATAGTCTCTAGTGATATTATTTTTACAATAACACATGTCTACCTAAAATATTTACTGATGATAAATCATAAAGTTTAAAGGCCTAGTGGAATGTTAAGAAAGAGATAGGCGGGGTACACAAGTGCTGATTTCCCTGGATGCTGGCTTATAAATATTTTATCAGCCCCTCACACCACATAAAATCTAGCCAATTCTTGGTAAATGGCATTAGAAACTATTCAATTCCCCATTGTGAGGGGCTCTTTTGCTAAGGTCCCCATTTTCAATGAATAATTAACTTTTCCCCTGTCATGATTAATTGTGTTTCCATTTTGATCACCCAACTTCCGATTTCATCCAAGAATATTACATCACTGGAAGACATGGGCACCTTGGAAGAGTGATTTCACCTTGCTAACCTGATGTTACAGAGTAGCAATGGCCACAGAAAAAGGTGTGGCTAACCAACCAGCACAGTCATGTGAGGAGAGACAGTTAGATATGGACTGGTGCAAAGGACAGGTATGAGCAGCTGACATAATGGTGATGGCCACATCAACACAAAAGAACTATGCAGGCATGAGACAGAAAGAAACTACTAATGTGGAATGTGGAAGTGAACTTTGAGGAAGAGGTACTTTGAAACTTATTGCCAGTTATGCAAAATGTCAAAGAAACGGTGATCTTGGAAAGAGTCCATCTTAGGCCAGGGGACTAAGAAGAGGGCATATGGAAACCTGGCCCAATGCATGGGCAACAGGCTTCAAACTCCACCTCCTAGAGCAATTGAGGCCACCTGTTGAGACCCCTTCAGTAAGTACATTGCTGAATTTACACTCCTTTTGCCTATTAAACTCTTGCTTGACTTTACTTCTCCTCTCTGGCATTCTGTATCCTCTCATGCTGAAGACAATTACCAAGGTAACCTTGTTCATGCCATTAATCATGATTTTCCACTTACCAGATATTTTTCAGAATGGCACTGGATGAAGCTATCCTAGGCTGAGGCTGAAAAGCCATCTAGGACTTTGTCGAGCATTATTTTCTGTTTAGCACTTACTCAAAATGCACAAAAGTCAATCCAGATTGAAGCAATCTTTCACACCTATGCAGAGACCTTGGCTGTGTCCTTAGACTGTCCCTGGCTCATTAAAATGTCATTAACTTCTTAGCATTCATGCCCTTTGGCACCATGACTGATCAGACACTGACAATAAAAACCATGCAAAGAGTCTGATTCTCTAGTTTATATTTAATCACGGATCATTGCACTTTATGGAAGGGCTCTACAGTCATCTGAGGGACTGTTATGCCTGTAGGGCAGCTGTTACCTAATCATTCCCTATTTGAAATGTTGGGAAACTTTGTTCCAATATTCCAAACTTTTACCATATCTATAAACATCCTGAAACCAAAAGGGAAATTTGGTGGCTGATCAGGTGGCTCTGGGTCATTCTCAGAAACATTATTATGCTTTCTTAGCAAAAACCAGATAAGTAAGGAAGTCTGATTTTTAAGTCCTTATTTCTTTTAAGATACTTCTTGTGAGTTATTTTTTCAAGGATTAACTAAAAGTTTCTATGGTAATGTTGACAATATTTCCAGTGTATCCAACCAAACTATTTTGAATTCTTTGCTTTACATCAGGGGTTAAATCTCCTGGTAGGTGGAAAGGAAAGGATAATTTCTTTAAATTCCTTTAAATGCAGTGAGTTTTAGGAAATTCTGTCTTAAAGCTTTCCATGAAGACTTTGGGATGCTTGCCTTTTTTCTCAGTCAACAATTTAATCATAAAGCTATTCAACTTTGGAAGTAAAGCCTCTTTTGTTGCTTCTATCAGATGTTGAATATCAGTCTCCAACATGATCATCTCCTGGTCACTTTCAGGAGACCCTAGCATGGTGTCTAGTCACAAGTTTTCCCAATGTGGGTGACTTCCCCCGTATGTTTGGAGTATTACTGAGGGATAATACTGAGTGGAAAGATACAATTTTGTGAAGTATGTCAAGATACTGCTGAGTAGTTTTACAAATGGACATCAGTATTTCTAGCTCCTTACTGTATTTGGCAGGGTCCTCTTACAGTGGAACTCAAAAATATGTAGTTTAAAAAGAGACACTATTGAGTGGCAGCATCAGTCTCTTTACTGAAGGTTCTAGGAAGTGTTCAGAAAAGGGCATTGGTTGGAAATAGTTGACACTGATGTGTCCAAATGGATTATGTGTGACAGGGAAGTGACAGGGAAGCGAGTGACAGGGAAGTGAGACAGGGAAGTTCTGATAAGTAAAGGGAAATTAATAGGGGCATATGGGAACTAGGGGATTTCTAGAAGTCACAGATGGAAACAACTTCAGAATTTAGGGCTGGATTTGGGGAAGTGATAACAAGTTTACCAAGTTCAAATAAAAATCTTCTAAATGGTTAGAGACAGGATCTTGGTTATATAGAAGGGGGGCATCCATAAGGGCAATTTACAGTGGGTACAATTTTTAACTTTTATTCTAGGACTGATAGTTCTAACTTTCTAATTTTTGCAGGACTATATAAGTCTATTAATAATGCTATTTTGGGTACTATTCTAAATTGATTTTACCAAAGGTGAAAATAGAACAATACTTTGGTGATGAGTTTTTTAAGGAACTAATTCAGATATACATGACCTTCCAAAAGAAGATCAATCATCTAGTCATGAACAGGCAGACTTTCCAAATGTGTACCCATTCCAAATTCAGCACAAGCCAGAGAGCTGCTCAAAAGTAATTATCTTGAGGCTATTTGTCAGGCTTAAAATAAAAGTTCACCATCTACGCAAGAGTAGCTGCATATCATGTAGCACATAAGACCCCAAAGATGCCTATAGCAAATGGAGATCATTGCTAAAGGTGAGGAGGACAGTGTTTCAAAAGAGAAATGATTTTAGTTTTCCATAAAAATGAGATGTTCTAAACATAAAGTCACTATTCCATGATACCAGGCAGGATGTGCTATGTTGGGATCACTGGCACAGAAAATGACAGGTGGAAAAGATGACAAAGTCCTCTTATGGGGTGAAATCCTTGACTAAACTCCCTAAGAACTATTACTAGAGGACACGGTTGCTTATATACCTTATGTCTCAGGTTTTCCAGACTGACGATGAGTTGCCAGATACAGGCCTGACAATCTGCTCTCCACAGCAGGTGGAGAAGGGAGAACACTCTCTTCCTTGGACTCAAACCAACTTACAAGTGATGAGTGATAGTAAAAACAAAAGAGGAGGCACTGTGATGTGATTGCAGATGTATAATCCATCAGTAGATTAACAAACCTGCCCTAGCTCCAGGCATGCTAAAGATAAACCAGTACCAACCCAAAATAAGTTAGTACCACAGAAATTAGCTAGTTCTGCTTAACCCAAGTCACAGTCATGCTAACAGAAAAGCCATTTCCCTATCAGCCCAGAACAACACAGAAATCCTGTTCTCCATTTCCTAGCTACATAAGACCCTATCTTGACTTACTCCGTTTAGTAGCTTCCCTGCCCAGAGATGGCTCTATACGGTTCTCCTAATAAACTCACTGTGTGCCATCTTCAAGCTTGTGCTTTAATTCTTTCTGCATTAACTCCACAGTTTAGGACACATCAGTGTCCTTAATGCACTCACATCTTAAGAAGAAGGAAGAGGAGCATGATCCCATCTGGTGTTTTTTATTTTAATCCTCTGTGTCATAGCAAAATTCATTCATATGGACACTGGCTCAGAAAAGCTATCCAGAGCTTTAAAATCACCCATCTATGAGAGTGACTCAACAAATAGACCTATAAAAGATATGAATTTGTCTGCCCTTTGATTCTCCTTATAAAGACAAAGGACACAAAGAAGGAAGACAATAAAATCGTCATTATGCTGGGGGTGGGGAAAGCAATAATCAATACTAAATAGCCAGTGCCACAAAACTCAAAGATCAAGTTTACACCAACATTTATTCTTTCTAATCTAACTTTGGAAAGAAGGAGCTCAGGAAAAATCCTGACTACCCTGTCTTTACTGAACCCTGTAGATGGAAATCTAGGAGGCTAACTTTGATTGGAAATCTTAAATTTTGCTGGTCCAGAATTCAGAAGTAGTCTCTGGGCATATTGGAATGCCAACTTTGGGGGTGTCAGAAGTATAGGAAGAGAATTTTTTTCTACCTTGTTAATTATTTTTTGTTTGATCTTGAAAAAGATGTGAACAATATGCATATTAAGAGAACAAGTAACATCTATGCTTACTAGGTGTTAAAAAGTTTTTATGTGACATGGCTTAGGATGGAAGGGTTTTAGAGATAAGAGAAAAAAATGCAAAGAGTATATTAGGTTTAGAGGGTTTCATAAAATTTGAACTAATGTAATAACTGTAAGATTACCCAAGAAGACACAGCAAAGTAAGACAAATTTTGGGAGGGCTACTATGTGGATAAACAGATGGGAGAATAGAGATTGGTAGTAAAGTTAGCTTGGGTGGACTCTTTTTTTTTCATGCCAAATTATATCTGTCCATCTTCTTCCTCTGTAGAGGTGACCAAGAAATCATAAAATTAAATTAATACAGGGAATGTACAATGCAAAGTAATAAAAAATTAAGGGAGTCAAACTGCACAACTGCCATGATTAACTGCTTTGTGATACAGCTTTATCACCACACAAATCACTTTCAGCTAACCTCCTTGAAGACTGATGAATAATATCTGATCTTGATTTCAAAGGTAAGAAATTTTGCTCTATTAGCTTGCAGACATTCCTTTCTTTTGCATCTGTTGCCATTTCATTTCACTTTCAGAAGAAAATCCTATTACCAATATCCTCTAAATTTTTTTTCCTCACTGACTACTGAGGGTAGGAACCAGCAAAATCAAACTTGCTCTTTGGCCAAATAACTCAGGCTTTAAATAATTAAATAGCTCCTGGGGGTCTTGCCAACTCCTGGGCACAAGTGTTAAAAAAAGAAGTGGTGTTTGCAAAAGAAGGGGAAGGAAGATGCAATGCTTTTGTTTCTGATGACTGCAGATGCCCATAAAAGGGCTGGAGTCATCCAGGAATAGGAGATCATGCCTTCTTTCAGTTTTAATTTGGTTTGGTTGGGAACTTTCTTGGTGGGGAGGGCATAGACATTTAATGTGTTCTTCTTTTTGGTCCTTGCCTCATGTTAGTATTATACTACCTGATAACCCAATCTAGCCCGTTCTCATGATTCTTCCTGAGCACATCTGAGAGCCCAGGCAGTTCAGCCATCATCACTTCCTAACCTACACTTTTAAATTCTATCATCTTCTTTAAATTGACCATTTATGCAGCTCCATTGATTAAAAATAGAGCTGAGTCATACTCTACGTGTAGTTTAACCATTCAGAAGGAAATGATCAAGCCCAGAGCAACAATCCCCTACAGACTGCTCTTCCTTGTAAGTCACTGAATTTGATGATCACTCTTCAGGGATTACGTCCCATTAGACTTGGGCATTGATACGGTGCTTACTCAAAGAGTAGTACATTTGCCTGCCTTTTCTAAAATGTGATTGATTATCAACTGTTTGAAGAACAAGCTGTTCATATTTTCTAGTGACAACCACTTTGAACTTGATGGTGGATAACCTTGGGAAAATTTGGAGATTGAACCAGGACCAGTTATCAACAGAAGTAAAAGTGCTACCATGGGGTCAAGTAAAGAAAATTCCAAGGGATCTTAGGTAGTATGAAGGATACCATCTTCCAAATAGCCAATTAATTAGAAAGCAGAGGGTAAAGAAACTTAGCTTTAAGCTAATCACATTTCTAATGAATAAAAGAACATGTCTTTTTTAATAAATAGTACACCTAAAATGGTTCTGTCCTTTAGAAAATAAATAATAGAGCATTAAGATATAAAATGTGAACAGGCCAGGGCGAAACAGAGAAAAATTAACGCCATGTGATGGTTAACTTTTATTTATGGTTTTTGCTTGGTGTGGTCTGTTCTGTGGAATGGTAATTTGAGGTTGCAAATGGGAAGTGGGACACCTGTACAATGTCTCTGAGGGCTCGAGATCAGGGTCAGGAGATCTCTTATGTCAAATGTAATGAATCCTGGAGATTTGCTCCCTATAATTTGAGAGCAGAGTGTGTTTAAAATTGCCCTGCATAGTCCCTTCTCCTTGAAGGACAGCTGTCCTGAGTATTTTCACATTCCACATTTTAGAGAGCTACAATATTACCCAATCACCATGAGACTGTAAATCTTTATAAAGTTGTTAGGACACTCATGGTTTACTTTTATTAAAACCAAATCAAAGCATTGGTATAAAATGGCTGATGACATAGTCCATCTTAAAAATATAGAACATTTTGTAGAAGATATTAGGAAATTCTGATACACTGTAATAACACACATTTCACTGTTATGCAAATGTTTAATGTCATAGTCAAGCAGTTAGTAGAAATTGCTACTGTTAAACATGCACTATCTGTGTATAAGTTCAAAGTAAGTACATCATTTACCCTCATCTGTCCACCAATCTAGCATCTACCTATCTGTCTGTCATCATCCACCATCAGTTATCATGTACTATCTGTCTAGTAAGTAGCAGATAAAGAAATTAAAGTTTGGCTTTATATAAGCCCATCATTGATATTAAATTCCTATTTGAAAATCTTACATAGTCTCATTAGATTTCTTTCTCACAAACTATCTGTGACATTCATCTTTACTCTTTTTTGTCCATCTCCAAAATGGTCAGTGACACTTAAGAGTAATTCACCATTTTTTTCTCAGAAAATACATGTCCACTCCTTACACCCTCGCATTTATAAGCACATTTTTCTTCCAACCCATACAGAGATATTCCCATTAACATCTCTAGCTAGGACAAAGGTAAAAGTAAATTCCCATCCCTCTGAAATTCTTATTTAACTGGAATGGGGAGAGACTCAGCAGAAACATTAAGGTAGGCGTGGCACCATAAACAAGGATAGGGCCCTTATGAAGATGAAAATTATGCTTTCTCCATTGATAAAGAAATCATGTCTTCTGGAAACCTAATGCCATTTTTCTTTTACATATGTAAATGCCTTTTAAGAGAGCAACATGTACCCAATCTCACAGCCCCTCTGGTTAGTTTCTTTCAGCAAATAGACATAATTTGTGAGTGATGTTTTTTTCTCTCAAATATTTGTATTAATTTTAACTACTTACATGTATTACAATTCTTAACCATCATAATCCAGTCTCTTAGTTTTAGACAATTGTAAATATGGTCTGTTTTATCAGCACTCATTTAGACTGGAAGTCTCACTGAATGATATAGTCAGTCAGCAGTGAGTCATGAGCAGGGACTGTGGGAAAAACAGGTAAACACAAAAAGAAACAAACAATAGAAAGTGTACCCTATTAAAATGCATGAGGTCAGGGAGCCTTTCAGAAGGAGCCTTTCCAAACACAAGGAGCAAGATTCACCTTTTGGTGAGCATAGCTTATTATATGTTTGTTCTATAAATCATTTACCCCTTGTGGGCACTCAGGAAGAAACCCTACTCCCCACCCCCAAAATGCCTGAAGCTGCAGCCAAGGGTGTGGAACTCAACCAGAGTCTTATAAATGTTGAAATGCCTAGAACTCAGGGTAACCTTCTCTGGGAACAAACTGTCCTCTACCCTGGGGAAGTACAATCTTACACCCGTACTTTCACTTTGCCCAAAAACCTTTGTTGGTGAAAATGTCTCCCATGTGTGTGTCAGCTATTGGGTGGGGGTGTGAAGGAAAGTTAGAAATCAAGTTTGCACAGTTACACTCTTCCTAGAGAAAGCTCTCTAGTATCTCAGCCTTAATGGGCTTTTCTTAGATCACAAAGGAGAGCAATACATCCCATGTTTGAAGTCTGGCCGCAGTTCTGAAGTGGAAGGTAGCAGTCAGTAGCTTCTCTATTTTCCACTGTTATTTCTGGAAACCCATACAGTTTTGTGAGTCCTTTTACTGGGAAGTCTTTCAGGTGGTAATTTGAGAGATGCCTGTCTTCCAGGTGGAGATGGATAGAGAAACACCCCATTGATTTCCAAAGGTCTTCATTTGTTTTCTAAACCTAATCTTTGTAAGCTCTTTTCACAATTGTTTAACCATTGTCAAAACATGTAACGCTGAGTTTGATTTTCAAAAGTTTCATTGGAAGCACTCTTCAAAGGTCTGAAACTATTGTAAGCTAATCATTGCCAATCATATGGCAGATAACACTGAGTTGGCTTTCCTACGTGGTTACTTTGGGAAGTAGTTTGCTATTAAGGTAATTGAAATCATTCTCCAGAGAAAACTCATCCCACCTTTCACCTTAATTTTCATTTGCCTCTTTTGTCAATAACTTTCTGCTTGCCTTCTCTTGCGCTAAGTCCTGCTGAAATTGTGCTGTGCTGTGTAAGTCTCTCGGGGTAATAATATGAACTTCTTCATCGCACAAAATCTGAAGGCTACTACATTAGTACTTAGACTGCAAAAATGTTCATACTAACAGTTTTGTCCTAACTTTATCACATGAAAATTTAAAGACATGCTTATTTAAGTTAAACCAGTAAACATAACCTAGCAATTACTTAGTTGATAACTGCATTTTTGGGTTTAGGAGTGATCTCTGAAGTATCTTCAGGAGCCATTTAAACACAAATTCCATCTTTAATACCTGGGGAGACACACATCTATTCAGACAGGTACACATGGATGTAGGGATCTATTAATTTTACTGTAAAATTCATCTACAAGTAAGGAGCCACCTGAGTCCAACTAGTTCAGAAGATAACCATTGGTCTAACAATATTTATGAAGATGCAAGAACTTTTATCAATCCAGTTGCCAAACAATCCAGCAAGAAAACATCTCTTTAACATGTGCTTTTCAAAGAATGGTCCTTGGGTCTTACATGTGCCAACAGAAAACCTGCATCAAAGAGGGGTCTCTTATTTCCTATCACCAGGATGTCAAATGTAAACTTGGAAGGATGTACCTTGGATTGCTGTGGAGTCCCACCTATGGCCTCAAGAAGACTCCAACTGTGATCAAAAGGCAGATGTAGTCATTCAACCTAGGTTAATTAACATATTTTATTTCTATCAAGGAGAATGGTCTCAAGGTAAGATGCAAAGCAGTTTTCAAGAACTAGTCTACTTCATTTATAGTTTCAGAGTAACCTTTCTTTATTCTACGTTTAGAGTCTAGATGTCCCTGGAGTCATTGAATTAACAGTTGGGGAAAATTATATATTTTTAATATATACATGATGTTTGATGAGCAATTTAATAAAGCATCATGGCTGAAAAAAGTCTGTTAACCACCAGTTTCTTTATCCTAATTATTTTTGATTCAGTTCCTTAGCCAGTTAAGACGAGTTTATGGGAAGGAAGTTGCTTTCTAAATTTGTATTTCAAGTTTCAGCTGTCTTACCTAAGAAGAAATTCAGTTTACTGTCAAGGGGCACTAAGAAATTTTCATTGGGTCTTCTTATTACCCTCATAAATTTTCAGCTACTATTAATATTATTTTATTACATTTATTTTCTGTGTGTTCAACAAGTGGACGCCTCCAGTGCCAACTGAAAAGTCAACTGGTGCTTCCCAGTTTTCCAGTGTCATCTGAGGCACCTCTAGGTGTCACTCTATGAACGTGAGTTGAGAAGCCCTTTGGCCCTTTCACTTGCTGTCCTGGGTGGGAGCTGTTTGAGGGTGTGTTCTCTCTTATTGCCTACAATTAAGGAATGGGCACCCCTCTTTCTAGTCACTTTTTATAGAAGGCACACAAAATGGGTTCATATCTCATTTAGGGAACTAAAGTGAGTGAGTCTCGAGGTAACACCATCGCGGTCTTTCTAGTCTATGGGAGTTGTTTCTGCTTGTCACTGGAGGACTAAAGCCATGAGCTGGGCATTTACTCTTTGTGGTCTTCTTGCTTCTTTCATGTTGCTGTTATTAAATATCCAAAAAGCCTGTTCTACCAATTAGAGATTTCAGGTGACAGTTCCAGTTTCTGAAACATGTCTAATGTAAAGAGAACATTGAAATGAAAATATGAACTTAAAATACCATTGCTTTTTAGGGGAGTCAGGACAAGCTGTGGTATATATTGGAAAGAAATCTTTCAAGAAAAGCAGAGAGGTTCTCCTAGGTCCCTGATTTATTTTCTTGATATTACCCCATGTGGTAAGTGTTTTTCCTGTTTTCTGTGAAGGGAGACATTGGTCATAGAGGAGGAGGAAAGCTTTTTTTTCCTTTAAAGGAAAGGTGCACACAGGAACTGAAGGTGCATAGGTAAGCAGGCAGGTAGGGAGAGAGGAGAAGCATTTTCTGGCATTTTTAAAGATTTTCGTTTAGTTTCAAAATGGTTGTTTTCCCCTACACCCACACTTGAACCCAGGGATATGTGGCCTGCTCCTTCTGAGGCACTGACCTAACTGCTGTTCCACCAGGGCACATCAGAGGAGGGAGAATCTTAAAAGAAATCTTTTATTGAATACCAGGAGAGCAGTTTTTATCCTTTCACAATATTGGCACAGTGGACTCTGAAGTTGTATTTCTATTAAACATTTTTATAAAAAAGTGCATGTATTGTGTATTTCCTGGCAATCTGACAAAATAAATTCAATGACAATAAAGTATTATAATTTAAAGAGCCATCTAGGATTCTCGATCCTTATATTTGTACAGAGACCAGATATTTTTACACGATTTTATTGGAAGGGTATGACAGCTGAAAGATTTCCAATTCTTCTCTATACATCATACGGGGATGTGCACTGGAAATTGTGGCTGATTAAACTTACTCTAGAATGGGGAAATTGGCTGTCTCTCACCACCTAGTGCATTGTCACTATCATTGGTGGAGACATAAATCTCACAAGACTGGGCCCAGAGGAAGATCACTGTGTGAAAAATTCCATACTCTGCTCACGTGCAATGGGTAAAGAGGCCTTGGCTAGTGAAGAGGACAGATCGTCCCCTTGTGAGAATCTCCTCTAATGGGTCAGATTGAAGAACAGTTTTTTTGGAACACTTTAAGGTAAGGATTTGGAGTCTACCCTGTTATGCAATCCAAGTTTGGCTGCCCAACAACAGGGATCTGTTCCCTACTTGTACAGCTAGAGCCTACTAGCTTATTAAGGACTCTAAGATTTAAAATAAATAAATAAAGGGGTCCAGCAGGCACTCACCGGCCCAGTTGGTGAATATCTCTGAAGATATGACAGGATTTGAGGTAAGGAAGATTCTCCACAAAGCACAGCTCACCAAGGAAAGACATCAAGTTCATGAAGCAAGCATAACCAATGACTCATAACGAGGATCAGAAGAGAGTTATTTACTTTGGCCAAATGATGTTAAATTCCCATAAGTGAGATGCTGGACAGAAATAAACTAAAGGTGAAGGAAGATTGGCAGTGCTCAGGTTTGTCTTCCAGTGATGGCTGGCTTACAGTATTTATCCCAGAACCATCTTATTCTGTTCCAATGGACTTCTTCAAGATGGTGGCAAGTGAGTTTCAGGATGATGGTGTGCAGGTGCTCATCATTTTAAGCAGCTGCTGATTTCAGTGGAAACAAGGATGTGAAAGACACTTGAAACCAAGACCAAAAACCAGGAGGATTTTTGTGTTATACCACTTTACCAATTGGAAGTCTCTGTGAGAACTATCAGTTACTGCTGCAAGTATTCAGGACACCAATTATCCCTGGCCTCCACAGTGCACATCTTCTCTCTGACACTGACCAACAGTTTCCCAACCCAAATTCAGCAGTTTTCCAACTAGGTGCCAAAGCATACTTGAGAGCTATGGCTACAGCCCAGTGAATATCTTGTTCAGAAGCCAGGGATGGATGACCGTCTCGCCAATCTATCACCCAAATTTCACAGTCTCCAAAGAGGTGCGGAGGCCATCCCTTTATGGTTGTCAAGTCATATGCCAATGTTCTCTAAGTTTATATTCCCATAGAGTAATCAATATTGAGGAACACAGTAGGAAAAAATATACTTATTATTTGTTCAAGTAGGGGTAAGGTAGTTCATGCCCTAAAGGACTTCTCTATACACAAATACCAAATTTTATATTTTTTTCAAAGAGGAAGAAGAAAGGGCAAGCATTTGTATCCCTAATATTGTATCCTTTGTAAAAGGGGTAAAGTGGTCCAGGACCAGTGATTCACACCTATATTTGACCCCAATTTTGTTTGAATGGTTGCAGATTTACTGGAAATTTCATCATGAACCTGTCTCCCCTTTACCCACATCTTGCCATTCCTAGTCCATTCCTATGGTTTCCCTTGTGCACATTCTAAGTAAGACAGTTCAGCCACCATTATTTTCCAATCTATGTTTTCAAATTTCTTTGCCATTCGTAGCCTCAGCAGTTGTGCATCTCATGACTTTAAAAAAGCACAACTGAGTCATGTTAGCTTTGCTTAAACCTTTTAAGGGAAGAACCATCCTATGCATGATATAATTCATGCTTATAAAAGCTTTGCTTCCCCCAACACACACATGAGCACACTGGGACACTCCTCTAATTGCTAGACTCTGATCCTTGGTCATGGTCTCATAAGTTTCTCAAAATTAACCTGTTTTTATTTGCAGATGTAAGCTACATGAGTCAGTTTCTCATGGTCTCAGGTGTGTAGGAAAATGGGGTGTGGGAAGAGAGGGGAAAATCTCAAGTGTATTGTACGTTCTGGCTTTAGGCAATAAGGAGGATGGTATAGAGTTCATTCTACAGTTGCTTTTCTCCACTCAGTTTCATTCAAATCTAATCTATATCAGTGTGTCAATTTTAGAATTGTCAAAATCTGATGATCCTAATTTTACTAAGCAAACTGGTTAAAGAAAATATTGGGCTGAAGGTTAAAGAAAATATTGTGCTCAATGCTTCATCAAGAAAGTTCTTGCATTACTCCTAAAAAAAAACATGTGTGCTGCCTGTAATCATGGAGCTGAGATTGCTTAAAATCAGTCCTGGAGTCTTAACCTTAAAAATAGATCAATTGCCAAAAAAGGGACTCTAAGCTAAAGTTTCCTGCTACTTTTAAGGACAAGTGCAGTCAGGAATGAAGGTGAATAGTCAGGCAAAAGGAGCGAGGAGGAAGAAGCACTCATGTTGTCTTTATTCAGTTGCTCATTTGACAGTTTTCTCCAGACCCGGGTCTCAGACTCAAGATCGTTGGGTGTAAGTGGATAGTACTGAAGTGGACTAACTCACTAGGTCGCCAGTGCACATCAAACGTCTGATATTAAACTAAGTGTATTAAATGAAAAATGATGGGTTCCTGAAATTGGAATGGGGACATATGATGATATTGATTGAAACTGTAAATTCTAATACGTCTTCTCTTTTCTTTGGCACCGCGAGTCCTTCCCACTATCTGCACAAATTAACCCTACTTTCCCTGAGGGACTTCTAAGAGTGCATCTGATGGAGTTGCATTAGGAAGTGTTGTGGGAATTCTAAGTCTTGAATTCAGAAGTTTTGGTGCGCTTATGAGAAAATTCAGAAGACACCTCCACTGGTAACTGAAAAGACCAATTGGTAAAATTAAAAGTACAAAGAACATTTTAAGGATATAACAGTAGGCACAGACAAGACCTGTGCCTGCCCCAAGTGGCCATAAGGATGAAGATGTTGCATAAGACAGAGGGGATTCATATTCATGGAAAGATATGATAATTTCCTTCTAATTGTCCCAAAATGTGCAGATTCAGATGGTGCCTGGTTCTAGCTTAAAATAATCTCAAGTTCACCAAAAGTTTAAGTATTATTCACAGAATACAACACATGACTGCTACTCTGCTTGCACAAGCTTGCATAGGGGACAGTTGAGAGGGGATAAATGATTTCTTGTCAAGTTAGCAGTGCTAACAGCCACCTGGCAGGACAGGAGCCTTAGCTATCTCTACCAAAAGCACACAGATGATTATAGCAAAAGATGGTAGTTGAGGTTGTTCCCTGATTGCCATCTGGAGAATATGGGAGTACTACAGAGATGTTGAAAGATGAGAGCTGTAGCAGCTCACAGAAAGTGATCAAGGCATTGGGAGGGCACATGGAAGAACGTCACATGTTGCAGAATTGAAAAGTGGGTGCGAGAGGCACCCAGACTGCAGCAGCACGAAGATACGAGGCTAACTAAGAGGCAAGCAGCTTCCATGAATGCTGTCACTGCAACCTGGATTGACAGGGTAGCCAGCCTGAATTAAGTCCCTGGGAAGAATGAATGAAGGTTGTTGGTGATATGACCACTTTTCCTGGGAGAGGTGCAAAAAGGGAAATTTTCTGTAGCACATCAAGGAGCACAAAGAAAGAGGCAGTGTGCCCCAACCTACCTTGAGGCCCAAGCTTAAGCACAGAGGTACTACTCTAGTAGCATAGTCTGAGGACTGCGGACCCAGTTCTGGTGACACAGAGGAGTGCTGACCCAGGTGTTACTAACAGAACACCACACCCCTACCAGTATGCAACTACAGAATCCCTGCACGACACATCTGGAAATCTCAAGGTATTATGGAAACCAAGAAAATGATAGCTCATCGGAAATGAATTTTAAGACATGGAGTATTTTATTAAGAATTTAAAGCTGTAATCATAAAGAAATTCAGAAAAACAAAAGAAAACTCAAAAAACATGCCAATGAGCTCAAAAGCAGAATTAAAAAGCTGAGGGAATACACTGAAGTTTTAAAAAAGACACTTCACAAATTGAAGAAAGGAAATTATTGCACATGTAAAGTAATCAAGAAGTAAAAACATGTCATTAGTTAAAAGCAGAGAGACCTTTACCAAGGCATATAACTGTGAAACTATTCAAAAGTCCATGAATAAGGAAGAATTCTAAGGATGCCAGGGAACTAATGAATGAAATATGTACAGATACTTCCATCAGACTCTTGACAAACTTCTCAAAAGAAACCCAACACACCCGGGGAGAATGGAATGATGTTTTCTGTATTGTATAAGATAAAAACTGCCAGTCAAGAATACTACATGCACCAAACTCTCAGATTGAATGGAGAAATAAAGTTTATTTCTCAAGAAAAATTAAAGCTGAAAGTTTTCCTGCCAAAGACCTTTGCTAGAAAAATTAAAGAATATGTCTTACCTAAAGCAAAGAGAAGATAGAAAGAAAGAAAATAGCTTAATAAAGTAACATATTGATGGGCAAAATCAGACACAAAAATCAAAATGACAGTAGAATATCCTCAAAGAACAATAATTACTCTGAAGATAAGTGGTCTGAACTCACCAATTATAGAGCACAGAGTACCTGTATGGATTAAGAAACAAAACACAGCCAAATGTTGTTTGTAAAACTCACTGAGAATGAGACCAATAGACTTGAGGTGAAGGGGTGAAGAAAGTTACACCAAGTCAGTGGTAAATCTATATAGAGAGCTTCATTTCTTCATTTTGTATCTGCATTTCTTCAATGCCTTAATCTTGTTCTATTTCTCTGTCTGGGACATCCATGTTATGTTGAATAGTACTCGAGAGTAGGCATTCTTGCCCTTTTCCAGATCTTAGAGAAAAGGCCTCAGGTTTGTCAATATTGGGTATATTATGAAAGGTGAGAATGTCATGCATTGCTTCAATTTTGCTGGTGTAAATTCCTTCTATTCCTCTTTTGGTGAGGGTTCTTTTTTTAATCAAAAATGAGTGTGGAAAGTTGTCAGATGCTTTTATACATCCATTATTTTGATCAAATGATTATTGATATTCCACTTATTGATGTGGTATATTACAATGATTTATTTGATTGTGTAGAACAAGCCATGCATCCCAGGAATAAAACCATTTGGTTAAAGTATATATACTTCTTTTAATGTGCTATTGAATTTGACTTGCCACAATAATATTAAAGATTTGTGCATATATATTCATTACTAACATTAGTCTGTAAATTTCACTTGTGATGTTAAAAAATCTAATTTGAGAAATACCTCCTAGAATGTATTTAAGAATTTCCCCTTCTCTTTGATTTTGTGAAGAGTTTAAGATGATAGTTATTGGCTTAACTTTGAATGTTTGGTTAGATATTGCTAGTGAAACCATGTTTTCTTGGGTTCTTACTTTGGACTACTGCTAAAAATTCTGTGCTTTTGTTTCATCTGTTCAAGTTAGCTATGTCTTCCTGGCTTAGGTTAGGGTGTTATTAACTTCCTAGATACCTGCCCATTTCTTTGTGATTGACAAATGCATTGGCTCAAGTTTCTTTTGATACCTTTATTTATTTTTTTAATTTTTATCTAAACACTTTCACCTCTTATTTTTTATTTGAGTGATCTCTGTTCTTTCTTCATGAGTGTGGTCCATTCCTGTCCACTTAGTTTATGTTTTTAAGGAACCACTTTGCTTTTATTAAATTATATGTGGTCTTTTTGTATTCAATTTTATTTGTGCTTTTATAATTAACTTTCTTCTGTTGACTTCAGTAGCTTTGAATGTTTAACTGGGGTTATAACTTGAGAATTTGATGTGTGCTCATATTGCTATAACCATTTTGCTCACAACTGTATTTGAAACCACCTTTACTGTAAGTTCATGTCTTTGTTTCCAGGTAAATTTTAATTTTTTTTTGTACATTGTTACAGTGACTTGGTTTTACAAATTAAAATGAATTCATGCATGCAGGTTCCACATATGTGCAGTTTTCCCATTCCTCAGAGTGTCAGCACATGCCACCCTCCATTACATCACCAAGTGTTCTTCACCATTGTCCAGTAGGCTCTGCCACCACTTGCTCCTCGCCCTGCATGCCCTTCGTCTCCCCTATCCCATTCCCTGTTGATAAACACAGTTCTATTGCAAGTGTCCAAGCATTGTTTTTATTTTATCTGCTTCTGTATGGTTTCTTCACATTCCACCTAGGCACAAGATCACCTGATATCTATCTTACTGCTTTTGGCTTATTTCACTTAGCATAATCCACTCTAGTTCCAACCACGTTTCAAATGACAGAATTTCATCTCTTCTAATGAAACAAGGAACTGGATAAACTTCATTTTGCTGGGTTACTCTGTAAACCACAAAGTCCCAAGGTCCCCGCTTTCTAGATAATTCTCTGGCAGGGAAACAGAAACCTTAGACACTCCCAATAAGACCTTGGCAGGAGGGGTATCTGTAAATCTGCTGAGACCTAGGAAGAAGTTAAATGTCAAACAAGATAGCTTAAGACGTTTAGGGTGTGACCTCTGCTTATGTAAACAGCTTATGATAATCATTTGTTAAATTTATGAAGCCATAAAGACCCTGTGCTATTTGGGTTAAGGGCTGTATGATTTGCGTCTATTTTCCCCATATAGTCGCCAGCTAATAAACTGCTCCTAAATTCTCTTTAACTCTGGTATATCTCTCTGATCCCGTCGGCTACTTTGGAACATTTAGAGGCCCCAGAAATATCCCCAGATTCTCCAGACCTGGGTGAAAGGATTTGTGATTCAACGACCTCTCCAGGTGCTGGG
>RJWH01008388.1:0-30962 GCA_004363575.1 Solenodon paradoxus
GAGGGAAGGAAAGGGAAAGGAAGGGAAGGGAAGGGGAGGGAAGGGAAGGGGAGGGAAAGGGACGGGACAGGAGGGGAGGGGAGGGGGGAGGGGAGGAGAGGGCCGCAGGCAGGCCCACCATGGCGGCAGGGATCCCAGGGTAGAGGCGCAGCAGGCCCACATCTCGCTCCATGCCGCCATGCACCACCAGCCGGTCCTGCCTGCGGACCTTCCGCACCAGCTCCCGGTTGACTGCCAGGACAGAGAGACTGAGCGTGGTCCCTGGAGCCACCTGCCAATGAGATTCCCACCCCTGTCCCTCCCTGTAGGGTCAGCAGAGCCCCCTGCCCTGCTTCCGCCCTCAGCAAACCCTCCAGCTCTGCTCACAACAGGGCGCAGCCTGTGCGGCCCACAGTGGGCTCGGGGTCAGGGGCCAGGGGCAGGGGGAGGCCTGGCTGGGCCTTGCAGGCCACAGAGGAGGAACGGGGTGGGGGGGCAGGGGGGGCCTTCCAGGCAGAGGGGACAGAGTGCAGCTAGGAAGCCCGCTACGGGTCCCAGGGTTGCTTGTTTGTGTCCCAGGAGTTGGGTGGCATTCTCTACTGGCCAGACCCACCGCCCTCAGTGGGCACTCTCATGCCACAGCCCAGGGACAGAGTGGCACGTGAACCAGTGCTCCACCATCACCTTGGGGGAAACAGTCTCCATCTCATTCACCCCAAGGTTAAGAGGCTTCCCAGGTGCCCCCCACGCCCAGCCCGGTGGGAGGAGGCGTAGGGTAGGCATTCAGGGTCAGTGCCCAAGGCCTCTGCTGAGCTTGCCAGAGGGCAGTGTCCCTGCCCGGCCCCCAGCCCAGCAGAACAGGCCTCAGCATAGGGCAGCTCCGTGACCAGAGAATGGGGCGCAGGCCAGGGAGAAAGGCGTCGGGGCCCCGTGAAGCTTGCTGCCTCCTGTGCTTCTGACAGACAGGCCCCGAGATGACAGCCTAGGCGCCTCTGGGTGGGGCCGGCAGGCGGGCACGCAGCTTCAATCAGTGGCCAGCGGCCGCCTTTCATTCAGGGCCGGGCGCCCAGCTGGGTGAGCCTGTAAGAGCGGGTGCTGCCAACACCAAGAGTTCTGAGTGTGGGGACTCAGGCAAAGAGCCCCCATGAGCACTGGAGTCCCGTCCACCTCCCGGGCTGCTGGAGGCCAGACACAGTCCCTCACAGGGAGGGGACAACAGCAGTGAGCCCACTGTGAGGAGGCGCCCACAGCCCCAGCCTTAAGGGGGAGGTGGAGACAGCCTTAGGGAACATACCAGCGTGGGTCCAGCGGGACCCCCAGGTATGAGTGTCCCCCACGGCTTGAGGTGGCGTGAGCCCAGTGACCGGCCCCTCCCGGGAGGACGTGGGTCTGGGGACCATCAGGCCCCTTCTCACAATCCCACCGCAGCCCCACTGATGTCCTCCTGGAGGGAAGTAACAATGCAGCCAAGTGCCTCTAGGGGGCGCCCCGCCGGGCGAGCCTAGTGCCTCCCAACAAGGTGCCAAACCGGCCGGGAGGGGGCGCTCACACCCCGCATCGTGCAGGGACCCCGCCTCTCCCCAAGACGGCCTCTCCCCTCAGGCTGCTCGCCCTGGCTCACAGGGCCTGCCATCCCTGCCTGCAGGGGGCCAGTTCCCAGGAGCGGCCTCCGGCGCCCCCGCTGGGTGATGACCCAGTCCTCAGGGCCAGGCCACGGGGTGAGGAAGCCCATACACCCACCAGCACCAGCGCGGGTGCCGCCGCCTCTGGGCAGCCCTCCTGAGTGCTCTGCCCAGCCTGGCGAACGGGAGGGGCTGGGGGGACATGGGCTCCGGAGAGAGCCAGCACCTCCCAGGGTGGCCCATCCCCTCTCTGCCTCAGCTTCCTACTCTGTGGCCCCACGACACGGGGCAGGCAGTGCTCTGCCGTCATCAAGCCTGCATGCCTACATCTGTGTCCTGTCTTGGGACCTCTGGGACCTTCGGGACTTTCAGCCCGTGACCGCCCGCCCGCTTACTGGTGACATCAGTGCCCACAATGGCCAGAGGCGGCAGATTGGGGGAGCAGAAGGCTGCGAACTGGCGTGCATCCACCTTGGTCACCCGGTTGCCCCGAAACAGTTGATTCTGGAAGAACAGGCAGACCTGCGGACAGCGGATGCTCAGCACGCGGCTGCTGCTTCAGTGGGGGAGTGCCCGGCAGCCATACCCAGCCTGCGGGCGGGCAGCCGGGCAGAGGCTGTTTGCAGGAGGGCGCAGGGGCCACGCCCTGCCGCTGGGGAGCCGAGGAAGTTGGCCAGGGGGTGAGGGACCTTGCCCCGCAGCCTGTAGGGGCTCTGCTCTAGAGCTGGGGGGGCTTCCAGTTCTACCCCACTCCCAGCCTGGAGCTGCCCCTGAGGAGGGCGGGTGACAGCATGTGACACCGATATGGGAGTCACCTGCTGCCACCAGGACCTGATTTTCTCTGCATTGAGCATGTAGCTCACATGGATGAGGGGCAGACCTAAGACCCTGTCTGATGCCACCTACGTGTCCCACTGCGTGCAGGGGCTGGACCCTTGGAGCACGCAGGCTGCCCTCGCCAGGGTGGGGTACCTCAGGGATGACGTACTGCCCAGCCAGGAGCAGGGCGCCCAGCAAGTTCTCCCGGCCGTCATTCCACAGGGCATGGATGGGCACCTGCAGGGGGAGGGGAGGGGCTGAGGCCCAGTGACAGCAGCCTTCCCGCATCCCACCCACCCACAGTCCCATTTCCCACACCAGATGCTGGCCAGGGCCCACATGTCTGCCCAGGCCCCTGGTCTCTCATTGCCCCAGCCACACCGTGGGCCCCTGGGCCGGGCAGAGGTGGCCGAGGGATGACAGGTGGGAGGGACCCCGCACTGGACAACATGAGGCTTAGCAGATACGTGTGTGAGCTTTCCTGATGCAGCACCATCTACCCACCTGACTCCCTCAAGGGGCTGCGTGCTGCCCACACTCAGGCCAGCGAGGGCCTGGGAGGCACCAGAGTCACCTGAGCTGTCTGTCCCCGAGAAGGACAGCTATAGAGCCACCCTGTGGTGCCCCTGTGTGGCAGTCCCACTGCAGCAGCTGCTTGGGGACCTGGGAGGCTGGGCACCTGGTGCATGTGGCCAGAGGACCTACCCGAGCTTCTGAGCCCACCAGGAGCTCTTCAAAGGGACATGGTTCCAGCTTCCTGCGGAGAGGCCTCTGCCCCGGGTCGAGCGGGATCTGCTGCGGGAAGTTCCTGCCCGCCCTGCCCTGCCGCTGGGCCCCCGCAGCTCTACCCCAGACCCTGGCCCCGGGCTTGCCTGGGCGCCGGTGAGGATGACGGTTTTCTGCAGGTTCTCCAGCACGAAGGAGAGCACGGAGGCGGCAAAGGCCATGGTGTCAGTGCCGTGGATGACCACGAAGCCATGGTAATGCTCGTAGTGCCTCTGCGGAGGGCAGCACTCAGCAGGGAGCTGGCGGCTCCGGCCCCTCCACTGCCAGGCAGCCGGAATGCGAGGACCCCTGCAGTGCCAGGGCCCCAGGTTTCCCCACCCTCATGTCAGCCCACGCACCCCAGTGCAGGAGACAGTGTGGGTCTGGGTCTCCGACGTCCCGAGAACAGAAAGGCCCTCTAGACCAGCGTCCCCCCCGGAGCTGCGAGCACACTGGTCAGCGGGGGCCATGCTGGGACTCTGCTCAGTGCTCTGGGGGCCTTGCTGGATGCCCGCCCACTCGGGCAGCAGGGGCCATGGGGCTGAGTGAGCACAGGAGCATGGGCCAGGAAGGGTCAGGCGTGGACACAACAATGGGCTAAGCCGTGCAGGGAGCTGCGCAGTGAGCCTGGAGGCAGGCAGGACCCCAATGGCCGACATGGGACTCGGCCGGCCAGCCATACAGTCTCTGCAGGAGCGACACTGGCTCCATAGGGCTGTCCTCCAGACACCGGCCCCTAGAGGGAAGCCAGGCTGGACCCCACCGTGATTGTGAGGGCCTCATTTCTGGGGGACACAGATCCCAGCCCCGCTAAAGGGACCGTCCCTGTCCACTGAGCCACGGAGCCAGGCTGACCCCAGACCTGCAGAGGAGGGGCGGCTGCGGGCTGGGGCGCCCTCTGCCGGCCACGAGAAATACAGCCGCGGGCAGCACCGAGTGATGTTTGGGATCGGGGAGCCGTGGGCACCCAGGGCAGCAGGCCCTGCGCTGGCAAAGTGTTCTGGGTTGGCCAGGAGCGCGCTGCAGGTCACACGCCAGGGAGACTGCCCTAGACCACGGCTGTATGCGTGCCTACCAGCAGCCGGTGGCCCCGCTCAGGAACAGCAGGGCAGGCCCAGGCCACACACGGTCCAGGCGCCCGCAGTGAGAACAAGGAAAAAGTCCTCGACCCGCAGGGGAGACGAGTATTTGACAGAGGCCTGGCCCATCAGCTGCCAGGGAAGGCGGAACCTGTGTGAGGAGCCCCTGGGGAGCAGCTTCCTAAGGGGTAGGAGCACATGGAAGGGTGGCGGCCCCCGGAACCAGGCCAGGCTGTGCGGGAGCAGGGCTGGCGTGGAGGGGTGCGGGGTAGGAGGAACACTGACGGAGGGACGGCCCTGGCCAGGTAAGGAGCCACACAGGATGCTTCACACCGCAGGGGTCTCTGTCTCGTGCGGGTCCCAAAGCCACTAAGACCACAGCTCCGGGGTGGGCACAAGGTGGACAGAGAAGTTGCCAGGGTGGAGCTTGCCAGGCCGCAGAGGGCAGACACATGCCCGCCCCACTGCAGCCCCGCCCACAGCGTCCGCCCCGCCCCCACTGCAGCCCCGCCCACAGCGTCCGCCCCGCCCCCACTGCAGCCCCGCCCACAGCCCCACCCTGCCTAAGCCTGTCCAGTCTCAGCCTTGCCCAGAGCTCCGCCCATAGACTCCGCCCACACTCCCCTGTACCTCTATGGTCTGGCCGATCTGAACCCACTCCGTGATGGTCATGTCACTGGAGTCGAAGAGAGGTTGACACTCCAGCACCGTGTAGATGATCCTCTGGTCAGGGCTGGCAGGCCTGCGGGAGGCACAGGTCACGGCGGTCCGCAGTCTGAGGACCACCCCCCCATCCACTTGGGGTCCTGGATGGACTGCCATTTCGCACAACCAGCTCAGAGAGGGAGGCCGGCCCTTGACGACCCCAGAGAGGACCCTGGGGGAGGACACTTGAGTGGGGAGGTCAGTGACCCAGAGGGCGGTCCAGCCTCCAGCTTGAAGGGCCCGGGGTAGCCGGGGAACAGAAACAGCAACCGTCTGTGCGGAGGGGCTCCAGGGGCTGGCTCTCTGGTTGGGCATGGGTCCTATAGTGGTGGGGTCCGGTCTTGCTTGAAAGGGGGTGTTGGCCAGTTCTAAGCCACACAAGTGTGAGAGGACATTAGGGGCGGCCCCTGCAGATGGCGCTCCACAGAAACGCCGCACCACCACAGCCTGCTCCTCAGACCGGTGGCCCTCAGGTCCCGGCCAGTCTCCCATGACAGTTGACAGCCCACACTCACGGCAGCACCAGGGTGTCAGCGGGGAGGCCACAGGCCCGGGCGTGCTCCTCATCGTGGAACATGGGCAGTGTCCTCAGGACAGCGGCCAGGCCCTTCCCGGGGACAAGCACTGTAGGCAGAGTTCCAGTGGGGCGGGAATCAGTGGCCGGCAGCAGCACCTGCTCCCGGGCAGGGCACTGCTGCACGCGCTGGGCTGGGAGCGGGCAGGGAGGCAAGGGACGGTGGGCACGGGGGGCAGGAGCCCAGTAGGTGAGCTCTGGCCCTCCGGGAGGTGCGGCTGGGCGGCCCTGGCGAGGATGGCGCTATCTGGAGGTGGCTTCCTTCCAAAAGCCCCTGGAACTGGCGCTCACGGCCACAGCTCATGCAGAAACGCCTGGGGACTCCACTGGGGGCCAGCTGTCCCTAGCCTGCCTCTGCTCACCCCCATCTCCAGGTGAGCCCACTCCGACTGCCCACAGACATGCGCTCATTGTCGGCACCACCTGAAAGTCGGCTCCTCCCTTTCCCCACTCAGCTCAGGGCTCTGCCTTCAGGAAATCCTCATAGGGGTCCAGGCGCTGGTGCTCCCTACGTGCTCCATCGTTGTACGTACGTGACCCCCCGGTCCAGTCGCATCTCTGCCTGAAGCCCCGTGTCCCACAAACACCTCTGAGGAGGTGCTGGGCAGACACAGTGCATTGTTCTAGGAAAACCTGAAGGATCACAGGAAAACACCCTGCAGCTGATCCCAGGAGGGCCTGCGTCGGGCCCTGGCCCACTGGTCCGCGCTGCCCCTACAAGCACCGGACCTGGGCAGGTTGGCTAGCCTCTCGGCACGTTCACCCCTCGCAGGTTCTGAGGGCCATGGGCGGGCCCAGCGGTGAGGACAGGGCCCCTTACAAACAAGCATCGGTGGAAGACCGTGGGACCCACTCAGGAGTCCCTCCTGGGTGGTGACCTAGTTCCCAGCCGCGCAGGCTTGTGGGCGTAACGGTTTCCAAGTTTCCCTGCTCGCAGCAGCACAACACTGCTGTGTGACCCTGCTCCTGGCAGCGCCGGAGACCCTGTGGGCCCCTGGCAGGGCTCCTGTGGACGGGGTACCAGGTGGGC
This sequence comes from Solenodon paradoxus, assembly GCA_004363575.1. NCBI lineage: Eukaryota > Metazoa > Chordata > Mammalia > Eulipotyphla > Solenodontidae > Solenodon > Solenodon paradoxus. The sequence continues at coordinate 6,574 of RJWH01008388.1, forward strand.
ACTGGGAGAGTGCAGGTGGGCATTGGGGGGCGAGCGCGGGGCAGAGCTCTGAGGCGCGGGGCGACCCTCCAACTGTCCACGGCCTGGTCCCCGCACCCCTGGGTGTTCCCTTAAATGGCAGTGGCACAGGTAGATTAAGTTAGGGGGCCTGAGATAGGAGGAGCCCCGGATTGTTGGGAAGACCCCAAACACCAGCACAAGCGTCCTTCCTTACAGGGGAAGGCAGAGGGCAGTGGACATGTGGCCGAGGCGAGCCCAGGCCATGGTCACGGCAGCCGAGAAAGCTCACGGCCACCTCCTGCTGTGGTTCCCTGCAGGGAGGGGCCACTGGGGGGGTCTGGGGCTCGGGGAGCACTTTCTGGGATATGTTCGGTCTGGGTTTGAGGGGACAGCTTAGGATGCAGGTCATCATAGTGAGGCTGTGCTGGCGGTGGGCGGTGGCCTCCAGGGACATGAGTGCTGCAGCCTGGGGGAAAGGGCAGGGCTAGAGGGGCCCGGGGTCCTCCCCACCCTGGGGATATGTGGGCAGCGAGGGCAAAAGCAGCCCAAGAAAAGCCCTCCTCTCCTTCTACTCTTTCTCTCTGGGTAAAACACTGCCACCTTGTCATGGAAGAGAGTCTGGAAACTTCTGCAGCTGAAAACGGGCGGGGAGCTGCGAGGGAGTGTCAGGAATCGATAAACATTTTTCTGGGCTTTGTGCTATTCTCAGCTTTGTAAAACTTGAAACTTGTGATTTCCTTCATCAATCTCAATAAACATCTGCTTCGCACTAAATCTGACTTTGTAAATTGCGTGGCTTCCTTAAGAGGCCTGCCCTGCCCCAGTCATCCCAGCCTCTCCCTCCAGGAGGGCGGGACCCCCACCACCCAAGTCAAGCTGAGGCTCCCGGGAGCGGCGACCCATGTTCCAGGGGAGGCCGAGGCCACAGGGGTCACCTTGCAGTCCCAGGAACTTTACTGGTGGAGGACATGCACTCAGCCTGTGTGTAGGGATCAGCCCGCAAGGGAGGGACACACATAGCTTGGCCCCGAGGCACTGGGTTCCTGGCTACAAGGGAGGTGGCCTGGGTGCTGCCGGCCTCAGCGCAATATGTGGGCTGGCTTTGGATTCCTGCCCTTGTCACCTCGGCTGCAGGGTGTCTGCCTTCCCGGCACTCCTGAACCCTGTGACCCAGGCCATGTTTACAGCACCAGAGGCATCGACGCAACAGCTTCCCTGATGCCACTGCGCCCCCATGCCCCTTCTCTGCCCTCATACCCGGGGAGTTAATCATTCACACCTGTGCCTGGCGGGGCTCTGGGAGGCAGGGCCTGGACTCCCAGTTCCGAGGTCCCCATTTTCGTCCTTCCTGACCTGGGTACTGCTGTCTTCCGGGACACAGACAGTCAATGCGATCGCGTGTCCCTGACAGCACCCACCCCACAGCAGAGCAGCTGGAGGCACATGGCCACCCCACCCCTAGAGGCTCTTCTAGGGGACAGCAGGGACTGGCTTGCAGGTCGCTGGCTCCTTCTGCCCTGGGGCTCCACACAGGCACCTAGGGGCTCTGGAGGGAGCTGGCATGGGCCCAGGCCTGGTGTTGAGCCCTGGACCCTCTGGAAGTAGTGCCCTCAGCAGGGGCCCAGAGGGGCTGGCACCACTCTGCTGATCCAGCCCTCATGTCTCCAGGGGGGAACTCCCTGTGTGACAGGCTCCTGACTCAGATGCCATTATTTAGGGTCAGCGCCCGCTGGAGGGGGAGGGCACCGCAGCAGAGGACAGGCTCCCAGGGCTGGGGAGGGGACAACCGCATGCCAGGGACGGGCAGTGCATCCTGAGGCCCAGCAGGGAGTGGGTGTCACAGGTGAAGAGCACTAAGAAAGCAGCTGGGGTTTCGGGGTGGGGAAGCCCCGAGACGCAAGGGTACCACCCATTGCGCAAGGGCGCCTTCCTGGAGGGGTGCACTCCCCCGGGGCTGATGAAGTCCCATTTACAATGAGCACCAGATGATACTACGGCCAGTCATCAAGCAGAACGCGTGACGACACACTGCAACAAGGGGCCCTGATGACACGCCGTGACAAGGACCCATGATGACATGCTGTGACAAGGGCTCATGACCACAAACTGTGACAAGAGCTCATGATGACATGCTGTGACAAGGGTCCACGACCACAAACTGTGACAAGAGCCCATGATGACATGCTGTGACAAGGGCCCATGACCACAAACTGTGACAAGGGCCCATGACCACAAACTGTGACAAGAGCCCATGATGACATGCTGTGACAAGGGCCCATGACCACAAACTGTGACAAGGGCCCATGACCACAAACTGTGACAAGAGCCCATGATGACATGCTGTGACAAGGGCCCATGACCACAAACTGTGACAAGAGCCCATGATGACATGCTGTGACAAGGGCCCATGACCACAAACTGTGACAAGGGCCCATGACCACAAACTGTGACAAGGGCCCATGACCACAAACTGTGACAAGAGCTCATGATGACATGCTGTGACAAGCATGTGAATGCGGCCTTGCCCTCACAATACCTTAGTGTCCATAATACCCTGGACTTTGTCGACTGCGGGTGACTGCAATCGCAGGAGTGTGACCCGGGTTAGGGGACTTCAGGAGCCGCCTGGTGCAAGGGGTGGCCAGGCCAGGCCAGGCCAGGGCCGGGGAGACAGCTGTGTGTTCAGGGCACAAGGCAGAGCCAGCGTTTCTGAGGGAGGGAAAGGGCCCCAGAAGGACCGTCTGGCTGGGTGGAAGGAGGTGCGGACGTGGGAAACTGGGACAGCTCACCCGACGCAGACAGGCAGGCAGGTGGGACCCCACTCAAGAATGGGGCCAAGGGCCTGTCCTGGCCCACCCTGGGGGCGGGAGGGGTGGCCACACGCCACCTACAGGGAGCTTCATGGAAGGCATGGGCAACCCTGCTTTCCCGAGAATGACGCAACGTTCTGGATGCTGCTGCGCGGTCCTCTTCCCCTCCCTGCAGGTCCCAGGCTCCCAAAGGGGGTCCTCCCTGTGGGCGCTGCCCTGGCTAGTGGCACCGTGGGGGTGGCCCGCAGAGGCCTAGCCTGGCCCTCACCCCTCTGACTACCGCGGCCTCCTGATGGGAATTAGGCCAGCGCCACAGGGGCTGATGCGGCAGGTCCCCAGAGCCGCCGCCTGCACGTGACTGTCCCCAGAGGTGTCCAAGCTCCATTGGAGCTGCGGGGACCATGAGGTCATTCGCGGGTGGCGCTCCAGCTCAGGGTCCCTAGAAACCTGCCAGGTGTCCGTCCAGGGAAGGGGGCGGCACTGAGTTCCGCGTTGGGGGCGGACGGGGGCCACGTTCCGGGTGCTGGGAGCCCGGCAGGCAGCGGGGTACCGGCCCCCGCCCAGGGGCCAGATCCTAGCGGGGTGGGGTCCCGCCCCCCTCTCCGGGCGGGTCCGCGGCTGGGACTCGCTGGCATGGCCGCCCCGCCCGCCCGCCCGCCGCAGACTCACCGCCGCCCGCCCGCCGCATGCCCAGGGTGCCGCCGGTGTAGACCGCCAGGAGCCTCCGCTCGGGCCCCGCCGCGCGCGCCATGCGGGTGGGGAGCTGGGGGCGCTCCCGGCCGAGATCGCAGGAGCTGCAGCGGGACGCGAGGAGGCAGGACTGAGGGCCGGAGGGCGGGGAAGGGCCCGGGACACGCGGCGGGCCCACCTGAGGCGGGTCACCTGGGGGCGATGCCGGCGCGGGGCTGGGGCTGGGGGGCGGGGTCACCCGCAGGGGTAGGCGGGCACCGGACATCCGACCCGGGCAGCTGCGGGTCACCTGGGAGCAGTGCGACGTGGGGAAGCTGGGTCTGCTGGGGCGGCAGGCGGCCTGGAGACGGAGCTGCCTGCGGCCAGGTCTGGCGGCTCCCCGCGGGCGTCCTGAGGCCCTAGAGTGAAGTAGAGGACCCCAGTGGGCCGCCCTGCCCCCAGCCCCGCCCCCCGCAAGCCTGGTGCTGCAGCAAGGCGTGGGTGACCTCTGTCACCTTTCAGTGGCCACATGGCCCTAACACACGGATCCTGGGGGAGGCAGCAGCGGACTGGTCCTGACCTGTCCTGAGCAGGGAACCCAGACAGCACAAGTCTGAGCTGGGTGGGCAGAGAGCAGAGGCGCCCGGCCTGGTTGTGGGGGCTCTGATGGTCCCAGAAACCCTCTCCCCACTGGTTGTGGGTCTGGGAGGTTACTTTGCTGCTGACAACCACATAAAAGCCATTCTTGTCTGCTGCACGCCAGCGAATGTGAGCTCCAGCTGGGTGCGGCTGAGCATGGCGCTGGGAGGGGCTGGGCCCAGTAAGTGTCCCCAGAGACCTGCCTGTGTCCTTACCTCTGTCCCTGTATCCACTTTCCTCTTCTTAGAGGGACACCAGTCAGACTGGGAGCAGTTCCCAGGTCCTCAACTTTTTTTGTACTGCAGTAACTTTGATTGTACATTAAATACTCATCAGATGAGCATTAAAATACTCATCTGTATAGGTTTCCCATATGTGCAGTTTCCCCATTTCTTAGACATATGTCAACATACCCTGCCCTCCATCACATCACCAAGTGTTCTCACACTGTCCTGTGGCCTCCTCCACCACCTGTCCCCACTCTGGGCCTGTCCCCTTCCCTATTGGTCACCTCAGTTCTGTTGCAAGTGTCCAAGGGTTGGTTTTGTTTCATCTGTTCTTTTATTCTGTTCACGTTCCACCTCTGAGTGAGCATGTCTGGTGTCTATCTTCCTTCTTTTGACTTGTTTCACTGAGCATCATCCCCTCTAGTTCCATCCATGTTGACTCACATGACAGGGTGTCATCTCTTCTCAGGGCTGTGCAGTGTCCATTGTGTATATGGACCACATCTTCTTCATCCATCATCTGACGTGGGGCACTTAGGTAGTTTCCAGTTCTTAGCTATGGTGAATAGGGCTGCAGTAAACATGGGGGCGCATAAGTCTCTGAATTAGTGTTTTTGTATCTTTTGCGTGGATGCCCAGAAGTGGAATGACAGGATCGCATGGGATTTCCATCTTCAACTTTCTGAGGAATCTCCATACTGTTCTCTGCAGGGGGCTGCACCAATTTGCACTCCCACCAACAATGAAAAAGTGTTTCCTTTTCTCCACGTCCTCACCAGCGTTTGTTGTTCCAGACATTTGGATAATAGCCAGCCTCTCAGGTGTAAGGTGAGGTCTCATTGTTGTTTGGATTTGCATTTCCCTGATAGCCAGGGAGGAGGAACATAATTTCATGTGCCTGTTGGCCATCTGTGTATCCTCTTCAGAGAAGTCTCTCCAATTACTCCTCCCGCATTTTTAATTGGATTGCCTGTTTTTCTTCTATTAAGTTGTATGAGTTCTTTGTATATTTTAGATATCACACTCTTGTCAGAAATATGGAACGCAAATATCTTCTCCCAGTTAGGTTATCTTTTTGTTCCGGTGATGTTATCTTTCACTGTGAAGAAGCTGCTTAATTTGATGTAGTCTCAGTTGTTTATTTTTCTTTTTATTCCCTTGATGCTGGAGTTGGTCCCCAAAGACTTCTTTACGATTGATGTCATGGAACGTCATGGAATGTTTTTCCTATATTATCTTCCAAGAATTTTATGGTTTCCAATCTTATGTCCAAGTCTCTATTCATTTTTAGAAAGGTGTCAGAGAATGGTCTAGCGTCATTCTTTTGCCTTTGGCTGTTCAGTTTTCCCAGCACCATTTAGAAGAGACTTTCCTTTCTTCATCATATGCTTTTGGCTCCTTTGTCATAGATTAACTGACTGTATGTGAGTGGCTCTGTTTCTGGTGAGTCAGTACTATTCCTCTGATCTGTGCCTCTGCTATTATTCCAGTACCATACCGTCTTGATCACTCTCACTTTGCAGTGTAGCTCAGTGTCTGAGAGTGTAATCCCTCCAGATTCGTTTTTTAACTCATAATTGCTTTGGCTATTTAGAGTCTTTTGTTGTTCCACATGAATCATAAGACTTTTTGTTCTATTTCCTGGAAATAAGCTCGTGTGATTCTAATGGGTATTACTTTAAATCTGTATATTGCTTTAAGTAAGGTGATCATTTCAATGATGTTGATTTTTCCCAACCATGTCTTTCCATCTCTTTGTTTCCGCCTATATTTATTTTAAGATGGACTTGTAGTTTCATCGTACAGGTCTTTCACCTCCTTTCACCTCCTTTGTAAATATATTCCAAGATAGTTGCTTCTTTTTGCTACTATTTTAAGCAGTGTGGTTTTCTTTACTTCATTTTCTTCTAGCGTGAGGTTTGTGTATAAAATGCAAGATTTCTGTGCATTGATTTTGTAGCCTGCCACTTTACTGTATTCAGTGATCAGTTCTAGAAGTTTGTTGGTGTTTTTTTTTTGACAGTTTTTAGGGTTTTCCATATATGTGATCATGTCATCTACAAATAATGACTGTTTCACTTCCTCCTTCCCGATATGGATTCCTTTTATTTCCTTTACTTGCCTGGTTGCTCTGGCTAGACCTCCAGAACGATGTTAAATAGCAATGTTGAGAGTGGACAGCCCTGCCTTGTTGCTGACCATAGAGGAAATGCTTTCCATTTTTCGCCATTGACTATGATGTTGGCTGTGAGTTTGTTGAATATGAACTTCATTATGTTGAGGTATGTGCCTTCTAGCCCCGTTTTATATAGGGTTTTTTTTTTTATCATAAATGGGTGCTGGATCTTGTCAAAAGCTTTCTCTACATCTATTGATATGATCATGTGGTTTTTCTCTCTGCTCCTGTTGATATGGTGTGACATTAATAGATTTATATATGTTGAACCAGCCTTTCATCCCAGGATAAATCCCATTTGGTCATGATGGATGATCTTTTTGATGCATTGTTGAATTCAATTTGCTAATATTTTGTTGAGAATTATTGCATCTATGTTCATTAGAGATACTGGTTTGTAATTCAATTTTTAGCAACATCTCTAACAGCTTTTAGTATCAGTGTGATGTTAGCCTCATAGAAAGTATTTGGGAGTGTGCCCTGTTCTTTTCATATTTTGGAAAAGTTTGAAAAGAAAAGGTATTAATTTGTCTCTGAAGCTTTGTAAAATGCATTTGAAAAGTCATGTGGTCCTGGGCTTTTATTTTTGGAGGGACTTTTGATTACCTCTTCAATTCCCTTGCTTGTGATTATTCTCATCAGGTTTTCCAATTCTTCCAGGTTCAGTCTTGGTAGATTGTATTTCTCTGGAAATCTGTGCTTATCCTCAAGGTTGTCTAGTTTGTTGGCATAGAGCTGTTCATAGTAGTCTCAGGATGTTTTGTATTTCCGTGGTGTCTGTTGTAACTTCTCCCCTTTCATTTCTGATTCTAGTTATGAGAACTTTCTTTTTTTCTTTGTGAGTCTAGCCAGTGGTTGTCAATTGTGTTGCTCTTTTCAAAGAACCAACTTTTGGTTTCGTTGATCATCTGGATTGTCTTATTTTCTATTTCAATTATTTCTGCTTGAATTTTGATTTTTTTCCCCTTCCCTCTATTGATTTTTTACTTTAATTGTTCTTCTTTCTCTTGTTTTAAATGTAGACCTATGTTCTTTGTGATTCTTCTTATTTCTTGATGGGCCTGGATTGCGATGAACTTCCCTCTTAGAACCTCTTTCGCTGCTTCCCATAGAGTCTGGTAGCTCGTGTCCTCATTCTCATGTGTCTCTAAGTATTTTTTAAGTTCCTCTTTGATTTGCTCTTTTACCCAAGAGTCCTTCAGGACTCTTCAGTCTCCAATTGAGTTGGGGTCTCCCAGCTTTCTTTTTGTGGTTAATTTCCAGTTTTAGGCCACTGTGGTCAGAGAAGATGCTGGGTATGAGTTCAGTCTTTGTAAATTTGTTGAGACGTGTGTTGTGTCCCAGCATATGATCCATCCTTGAGAATGTTGCATGCACTGTTGGGAAGAACGTGAAATCTGTCGTTATTGAATGAAGTGATAGGTCTCTGTCTATTAGACCTGACTGTTCCAGATGGTCATTTAAAGCTGCTGTTTCCGTTAACTCTCTGCCTGGTCGATGTGTCCGTTGTTGAAGTGGGGTGACGAAGTCTCCTACTATGACTGTGTTGCTGCTGATATCTTTCGTCAGTTCTAATAATATTTGCTTAATATATATTATTGCTCCTTCATGGTTCATATATGTTAATAAACATTTTATCTTCTTGCTGGATTGAGGCCTTCATCATTATATAATATCCATCTCCTTTTGTTATGCTTTTTATTTGGAAATTTGTTTTATCAGATACAAGTATGGCTGTTCCTACTTTTCTGTGCTTGCCATTTGACTGCAGGATTGTTTTCCAAACATTGAATTTGAGCTTTGTTTATCTTTCAAAATTAGGTGGGTTTCCTGACTGCAGCAGAAGGTTGGGTTATGCTTTTTAATCCATCAGTCACTGTGTCATTTGACTGGTGAGTTCAGTCCATTAACACTTGTCAGTCTGGTTCCCAGGGAACAGACTTGAAGGAAGGGGCTGCGAATGATTGAGAAAGATAAAGAAAGAAAAAGACCAAAATAGAAAGTGGAGTCAGGGATGAACAGTTTTGGGGGAACCATCACCCCAAACTGTGACTCCTCGGGTATTTATTGTCATTACACAAGGAAGCCATTCACAGAAAAATACAAGAAGGAAATCGGCCATTCTAACAATCATTGTTACAAAGTGGGTTTACATTTGAAAGGTTTTAGTTAACTATCCAGCGCATTAGGTGTTTTCTCACCCAGCCCCAGGTAGGCTGAGAGGCGTTATACAGATGTGGAGTAATACAGAACTGTGTGCAGTTCCAGTCGCATTGAAGTCTCATTTGTAATTGCAGACTGGTAAGCTGATCTCCAATCAGGAGGACGGCTTGTCTTAAATCTGCAACTTCAGCTACGAGCTGACTATCATTGTTGAGAATTCCTCAGTGCACTGGCATTAGCAGGCCACTGTGGGGCAAAATGCACACTGCTGCAGTGGCGGTGACACTGATAATGCCAATGATTGTTGCAATAAGTAGCCCGATAAAACAGAGAGGCATAAGATTCTTGTGAGAACTTACTGAATAGTGTATAAAGAGGCAGAGTCCTGCCAGCGTCGGGACCTATGCACTGGGAGCCATATGCCTGTTGGCGCTGTTAAGATGTAGATGGACTCAGTGCTGTCACTGAAAGGAACTGAGGAGTTAACACGTGTAAGGTCTACATCTGGGACAAGTCACAGTTGAATTAGTTCGGTCGATAGTGGTGGGTCCTACAAGGAGAATAAATGGTAACTTGAGACAAGCTTGGGTAAAATGAGAAACATTTTTAGTAAAATTAAGTGTGTGATTTCCTCTAGAGGTTCCCTTCTGTCCTTCCCAAGTTGTTAAAAGGTTCTAAAGCTGCAGTTTCCACAATTCCCTGTGCATTGAGCCCTGAGGCAAGTGTGGAGCGGGAGGGCTGAAGCCCCCTCCATGCCACATAATAGGAGCCTCTTTTGTGTGGGCTGGGAGAGTATTGTTCTCCTAGTGCCATCGGAGGTCACTGGTAGAAAGATTAGAACGAGCAGAGCCCACAGGGCTCCAGTCAGTGACTATTCCATAGGAATTAAGAACTCCTTCCTTCCCTACACAGGACTCCCATTGCACCCAATCTGGGGCATGGCAAACTATTTTTTGCTGATATTGAAAGGTTTTTCTGGGCTCCGCGAGGAGAGAAAGTCAATTAAACAAAAAGTCGAATAGCCAGGGCTTTACTGGGGTTTGCGCACCCAGGCGAGGTTCTCCGGTCCGCAGAGCGAGGGCCGGGGATGTCGCGCCCGAATAAAGGGAAGCGCGCTCTTATTTCGCGGGCTTCCTACGTCGCGGTTGGGGGTTGGTCCTGTGATTCCAGGTGTGGGCTCCAATCCCTCAGTCTGACATCAGCCACCTTTTTCCGGGTATGGCAGCTGCTGCTTTGTCCCTGTGGGCCAGCCTAACAACGTGGAGCCCAGGGAGGTCTGGATAAATTAGTGTGACCTGTGCTGTTAAAGGCCCTGCTGGCAGCAGAGATAACCTCATAGGAGAGGTGGCATTTCTTTTTGTGGTTATCATCCAAGCTTGTTGCTTCCTTTTAAGACAATTATTTTCATGATCAATACAAATGGGAAATCCTTCAAACCCAACAGTGTCATGTCCTCAGTGGGAGGATCCACATCAAGGTGTTTTCTTTTGTGGTTCATGGCGTGGTTTAATTCTCCGTGCAGGCAGCCACAAAGGCTTTTCAGGAGTTTCTCTGGAAACACAAGCAAAACCTTAGCCCCAAATTTTAACTCACCCCTTTTTCCAAGCTCCTGTCTCATCATCTCGCCACCAGACAGGTTGCTGTAAATCCCTGGGGGCATGAATGGCACCCGCCCAGTGCCTCTGGGCAGGGGCTTGTGAATCTTCTTTCTGTAAATTTAAAAAATTTAAAGTGAAAAGTGCTTTGGCTAAAAGCTCCTGTGGAGAACTTCCTTTTCCTATTTCCCCTTTTTGTTTTTGTAGTTGCTGTTTCAGAGTCTGAATAGCCCGTTCAACAATGGCTTGGCCCTGAGGATTACAGGGAATTCCAGTAACATGTCGGATGCTATACTGGCTTTAAAAAGTAGTGAATGCCTGTGCAGTATCTGCAGGAGCATTATCCGTTTTCAGTTGCTTTGGGAGGCCCATGATGGCAAAGCATTGTAAAAGGTGGGTTTTCACATGTCTCACAGTCCCCCGTGGCGCAGCAGCCCCCAGGAAACCAGAGAAGGTGTCTATAGTAACGTGCACTGTCCCTGGGCAGCCAAATCTGGAAGGTGTGTGACATCCATTTGCCAGAGATCATTGGAGGTTAGGCCTCGGGGGTTTACTCCAGGGGAGTAGGAAGGAGAGACACAGGCCCACAGTGGACACATTAGCGAACTGTATTGCTTGCTTGTGCCTTAGAAAGGTGGAATTTCTGTTGTAAACTTTTACTATTACAGTGAGTAAGGCTGTGCCAGTCAGTAGCCACCGAGATGTTCCCAACGAGCATCCGGCAACGTATGCATTCCCTGCAGCGAGAGAACCTGGGAGATTAGTATGAGATCGAATATGAATAATAGCACAGGGATGGGTATGCTGGCGGATCAGTGTTTGGAGCTGTAAAAATAGAATTGAGAGTTCACCTGTTTCTGTTCTAATAAAACTAGTCTCCATGTTTCCAACAGCATTAACTACATATTGGGAATCTGAGACAATATTTACAGGTTGAAGGAGATCTTCGAGAATTCCCACGACGGCAGCCAGCTCCACTCCCTGTGTCCCAAACCTTGGTTGTGGCGCCCCAGTAAGCTGCCTGCCAGTGCTGCTGCCATCTGTGAAGTAAGTTTGAGCTGATGGCATTGGCTGGTGTAAGGTTTTCTGGGATCCGCGAGGAGAAAAGCTCAGTCAGACAAAAAGCAGAATAGCCAGGGCTTTATTGGGATTTGCACACCCGGGCGAAACTCCCAAGTCCGCAAAACGGGCCGGGAAGTCGCGGGCCGGGAAGTCGCGCGCAGAACAAAGGGGGACCGGCTCTTTAAGCAGAGGAATTTCGCGGGCTTCCCATGTCGCGACTGGGGATTGGCCCTGTGAATCCAGGTGTGGGGGTTGCATCCCTTATTCTGACGTCATCCACCTTTTTCCGGGGCTTGGCTGCCGTTTTCCCGGGCATGGCCGCTGCTGCTTTTGTCCCTGGGCCAGCCTAACAGCTGGTGAGATACCTTTTTAGGTAAAATCCAATTAGTTAATTTTAAAAATTGAAAAAGTTTGTTTGGTGGGTAACGATTATCAAAGGTTCCGATATAGTCAGCAACAGCTGCTTGCCAATCCAGGCAATTTAGGAAAGCCTCTTTAATTTGTATTTAGTCAGTGGCAGAATGATTTTCTCTGGGTCAGCAGCTGTGAGCTGACGCCACAAGACTGAGCTTTTCGAGACAAGTTTGCAATGTTTTTGTTTGCTGGTTGGGTAAGAATCCCCATTCAATAATTTTCCTTTGAGTTAACACTCCTGTGGGAGAGTGAAGAGTGGGGACACTAATGACTGACACAGGAGCGCAGGGTCAACTCGGTGGAGCTGGGCCCGCTGAACGTGCTGCTCACTGAGTTCTAGTTCACGTTTCGCTGCTGGAGTTAGAACTCGAGGGCTGTTGAGATCTGGGTCGCCCTTCAAAGTATCAAATAGATCACTAAGCAAGTAAGTAGGAATTCCCAGGGACGGCGGAGCCAATTTATATCCTGCAACAATTTTTGAAAATCATTTAAATTCTGTAATCGGTCTTGTCTTAATTGGATTTTTTGTGGAATAATACTTTGAGCTTCTGTTCAGGCACCTAAATATAGAAATGGCATGGAGGTTTGAGCTTTTTTTCTTTGGGGGGTCAATACATAGACCGGACTTAGGGAGAAATCCTGCAAGCAGTGAAAAGCATCCTGCAGTAGCTGCTCTGAGGCCGCTGATAGGAGTGTGTCTCCACATCCTGGAGGATGGTGACCTCCGGATGCTGAAGGCGAACAGGCTTCAGGGCAGCATCCACACACCACTGACAGATTTTGGGGCACGTTAAGCACGCCCTGAGGCAAAACCTTCTATTGGGATCTAGGGCAGGGCTGAGCCCAATTCTTAATTGGAAGCAATCTTTCAAATCTATAATAAGAATACGCCGTTGAGGTGGTAAGAGGGTTGGAAAAGGGATCCCAGGTTATAATGATCCCATAGGTTTTATTACCTCATTTATTCACCTCAGGTCAGTTAGCATTCTCCATTACCTAGTTTTCTTTTTGATGACAAAGACTGGAGAATTCCATGGGCTAGTAGAAGATTCTGTACATCCTGCTAAAAGCTGTTCTTGTACTAGGTATTCAAGGGCGTCCAATTTTTCCTGGGTAAGAGGCCACTCTTCCATCCAGATGGGGTCATTTGTTTTCCGTTTTAATGGCAGAGAATGTGGACGCTCAACAGTAGCCTCCAGTAAAAATTTTTGTAGCCTAAACCCTGTCGTTTGTTAGCTGTTACTGGCATTACAGGGCTTAAATGCCTTGTCCATCTTTTCCTAAACCAGTATTTGGAGCATATCCCATCTTACTCATCATGTTTTTCACTTTTGGATTAATACTTGAGATTCCTACATAGGTCCCCCCACTACTGTGAAAGATCTCTTCCCCATAGGTTGACAGCTATGTTGGTGACATAGGGCTGAAGAGTTCCCATTTGCCCGTCGGGCCCTGCACAAGCCAGGACTGAGTCCTTTGGAAAACATGTCTGGTAGCTCCCAGTCCGCTAAGCACGGTGGGCACGGGCTGCTTTTCCCAGCCATGCGGCCAGTGCTTCCCAGCTGTGACAGAGACGTCTGCTCCTGTATCCACCAACCCCTTAAATTCCTTCCCATTGAGACAAAGAACACACTCAGGATGACTTTCTCGCAGGAATTCTGACCAATAGGCATCCCGCTGTCCTGTACCACCAAATCCACCTTCTCTAAGCACATCAGAACAGTTAGTAGGGACACAAGGAAGAAGCAGGGGCTGAGCCACGCGATCACCGTCACTCCCTGAAAAGGCTGTTGTGCGCTCATGACGACGAGAAGCTCCCCCTCATAGTCAGAGCCCACCGCTCCGGTGTGTACCTGAAGCCACGGACGTTCAAACTACTGCGGCCCAAAATGAGACCAATAGTTCCAGAACGAACAGGTCCATATATTCCCGTTTTGAATTTTCTAGGACTGTCAGCTGGAGATGAAAGTACAGTCTCTGAAGTAGGAAGGTCCATTGCTGCGCTTCCCCGAGTGGCGGGGTGCAAGTCAGTGACTTTTTAATTAGGATCTGGGAAGCCCCCGGGTCTGTACTGGACACTGAAAATGGCAGCTCCCAGCATTTCTTTGCTCGGGGCCCTGGACAGGCCCCTCCAGGCATTTCCTAAGGGCTGGAGAGCTTGCCCCTGGCCATCCCATTTTGAACAGCATTGATTGGCCCATTGATTGATTCCCTTTTGTGCATTGAGGGCAGAGGTCAGGCTGAGGCCCATTAAAATCAGCTTGTAGGCCATCAGGCGGTTCACTTTTAAGGGGAAAATGACATTCCCGCTGCACAGGACCAGGTTTACCACAATTAAAGCATTTTCCCTTCTTATCATTCTTAGACTCTCGAGTTTTCAAGCCAGTAGAAATCACTTCTGTTAGTGTTTGCATCTCATAAGATTCAGAACCAGTGTCTTTACAGGTTTTTATATAATCCTCTAGCTGTCCCTTAGCAGCTTCTACAGGCTGCAGAGCGGCCTGGCATTGCCTGTTCACATTATCAATCACCAGGAGTTCTAGCAACAGGTCTCATAACCCAGGCTGACTGATTGTTCTAGAAAGGTTATCTTTTAAGCGAGCTCTGAACTCTACATATGGCTCAGAAGGGCTTTGCTCAAGCTTAGCAAAGGAAGGAGTGACTGAACCGGGCACAGAAATTTTCCCAGGCTCGCCAGCAGCACAGACCGATGTGAGTTAAGGCCTAGTTGAGTATGATCACCAACCAGTACGGCTAACGAAAGAGGAAAAAAAGCACTGTCTTAATTTGGTAAAGCATGAAAGCCTGTTTTTTTCAACATTCTTTTCACAAATTTTGAACATGAAAATATCAGCAAACAATAGTTTCTTTAAATAGTAAAGAGTAAAATAACCACAGTTAAGATTTGTTTATAGTACAATTGACAGTGTTTGATTGACTCTGCAGTGCACAGTGTTTTAAAATAGTAAATAGAATAGCAACTAAACACATTAGAACTTTTAGGAATTTTATATAACCCTACAACACATATATCAATTTTTAAACTTTCACATAGGATATTTAACCTTTAAATCTTGATTTTCCAAAGAAACTTATTCCATGTTTAATTGCTATAACCATACTTATCTCTTTACATACTTCTTCCACAAACATTCCTCACCCGCACGAAACGTCCTACTACTTGTCAAGTTCACTCATTTTGCCTTTCATTATTGATTACTTTGCTTCACTAAAGACAAAATTTCCACAATAAACTCAGACCATATCTTTCCATTCAGAAGCATGGTTTATTCACTTTTACCCTTTTTTTTTCTTTTTTTCCAGCACCTCGCTAAAGCTTATCTAGTTTGCATAGCTGATAAGGATTCTATGTAAGAGAGAGAGAGAGAGAGATGCGTCCTCAGGATTTTATGTGATGATGAATGTCCCGCATTGCCCTGATTAAAAAACAACAATCCTGGGAGTTTTCACTTACTTACGGAGATCTCCAACTTTTACCCGCCAGGTCCCTCGCAGCTTGTACTCTCTCATGTGCTCCAATGGCTGACTTCTCCCTTCAGGTTTCCTCCAGGATTCAAGCCCCATGTTGGGCACCAGTTATCAGGCTGGTTCCCAGGAAACGGACTTGAAGGGAGGGGCCGCGAACAATTGAGAAAGATAAAGAAAAGACCAAGGCAGAAAGAAAGCGGGGTCAGGGGATGAACAATTTGGGGGAACTGTCACCCCAAATTCCCACCCCGAGTCAGACTCCTCGTGTATTTATTGTCATTACACAAGGAAGCTATTCACAGAAAAAAACAAGAAGGAAATCGGCCATTCTAACGATCATTGTTTACAAAGCGAGCTTACATTTAAATGGTTTTAGTTAACTATCTACCCTTGACCTCTTCCTGAGCCTCGGCAGGAAACAAAACCACAGCCACAGTTTTCCTTCAGGACCGGACCTCGCGTTCCAGGCATCTGGGTTATTGCCCCCCACTCCGCTGAAGCACTGATTATCTAAACCAAGCGTCCTCTTTATTGATCCCCGCAAATGCTTAAGGTAATTATCGATATGTAATGGTTTACTGTCATTTTGTAACTTGTCTTCTGTGTGTTGTTCCAGACAATGTCTTCGTTCTTGTCTTTCTCTTCTCAGGTGGGTTAGGTGTAGCCATGTTTTCATTGTTTTCCTTTTTGTTTTCTACTTTGTTTTTTCCTGATGATGTATTTTGAGGTTACCCTGAAGTTAGCATTAAGAATTCTATGTTTAATTCCTATTTTCATTTGAAAGCAGAAAATAAGTCTTCCATTCATTCTAACCATCCACATTTTTATTCTCCTCTCCTCCTCCCCACTTATTAAATTTGCTCTCTCACTGTTTTTAAGTACAGTTTCTTTACACTTTATGGGGCATCCTTTAGTATTTTTTGTAGAGCTGGTTTTGTGGTGATGAATTCTTTTAACTTTTACTTATTGGAAAGGCTTATCATTCTTCCAGTTCTGAATAATAATCTCGCAGTATATGGTATCCTAGGTTGAAAATCTTTTCTTTCAGCACTTGGAATATATCATGCCTTTCCCTTCTGGCCTGTAGAGTTTCAGCTGAGAAATCCACTAACAATGGTATGGGGACTCCTTTGTATGTGACAGATTTTTTCTCTAGCTGCTCTTTAGAGTCTTTATCTTGTATTTTTGAGGACAGCGTGTCTGGGTGTAGGCCTGCTTGGGTTTCTTTTATTAGGAACTCTGGGCTTCCTGGGTCTGGAGGCTGCTTCATTCTTCAGCTAAGGGAAGTTCTCAGCTATAATTTCTTTACACACAGTTTCTGCCTGCTTTTCTCTTTTTTCTGGGACTCCTATAATGTGAATGTTGCTCCTTTTGATGTTGTCCCATAGGGCCCAGTTATAGGCACACAGTGTAAACGTCTGACTGGGTCTCCCATTCAAACCACTGGGATGCTAGTTCTCTTTCCACCCCGCCAAACCCCCTCCCTGGCTGTGTGTCGCAGCCCCCCAGGCGGGCTCTGCTGCTTTCTCGCCCCTAGAAAGACTGTATCTTCCGGCCATGCCACCCCCTCTGCTGCGGTCAGAATCCTGAGTCTGAGTCTCCGATGCAGCTCTGAACCCCAACATTTTTGCCTGTCCTTTGTGGTCGCGATTGCTGCTGGGTCTTTAGAGATCTGAGCCTGCTTTTCCTCAGTGTTTCCGGAGAATGGGTACTTCCTAGTTGCTCTGCGGGAGGACGTGAGTCTTGCTCCTATCAGGTCACCATCTGGACTGGAAGTCCCCCCAGGGCCTCAATTTAACCACCTCTCCAAAGGTGCCTCTCCAAACAGGTGGGGGGCTTCACAGCACCAGCCTCTCCCCTCTGAGACACAGTGTTGCTTCTGTGGACTCCACGCCCTACTCCCGCTCCAGAGAGATCTGCCCCCACCCTGCCACCATGCTTACACGTGTCCCTCAGGAATTGCCTTCAACACCTGCTGCCATAGGCCCAGCCATGCTGGGCTACCAGCCTCATCTGGGGTTCACCCAACGAGCCTCTTCTCTTTGGGGTGTGAGCCCCTCTGGGCTCTGCTGTCAAGTGAGCAGAACAGGGGTGCAGTCTGCACCCCAGCAGGCCTGCCTCAGGATTTTGCTCCCATCACTGCATCTACATTTGCTCCAGCACTTCTGCCTGCCATCAAGTGTAAGTGCTGCTCCAGGCACTGGGGACGCAGTCCTGTGCACCTGGAGCTGACTGTTGGGGGCTGTAGTGGCAAAGAGCCCCCAGTCTTTGGTGGTGAGGACAGAGCTCTCAGAAGGAGCTTGGCCCCTGCATAGGCCCAGGAGGCCTGCGGGCCATGAGCATTAGGGGAGGGGACACCAGCTAAGGGTCTGTGGGCCAGACCAGGACCCTAAATGTGCTGTTGGTCCTGAGCACCTTCCCAGGTTGTCCTGAACACTGACTGCTGGGGACAGGCAGAGGGTCAGGAGGGCAAGGTGCACAGGGCAGGCTCCTGTGGAGGTGACCATGAGGGAGGGTGCAAGGGGCATGGTTTGAAGTTGGGAGTCGGCTGTGAGGACCCCCTTCAGGAGGGCACACAGAGGTGCCAAGGAAAGTGAAGCAGGGACAGCAGAACTTAAAATCTCTAGGGCAGGATGCAGACAGATGAGTAGAAAACTAACTGGCAAAACCTGAGACTTCTAAGAATAAAGATCCCCAAAATCAAGGACCCCACCTGAGCAACTTGAGTCTAGGACACACCCCTCACACTCCAGGTAACTGGACACGCCCACAAAGGGAGAAGCCCTGCCCCTCATACATAAACAAGAATCCATCTTGCCTGAGCGAGAGGCCGGCGACACAGGTCGTAGAGTGTGCCCGCCCTGGATGGAAACTTCCCGCCCACAGGGCACTTATACTCCCTGCTTCTGCTTTTAATAAACTTGCCGTTGATCCTGACCAAACGGCTCTCTCCACGGATTCTTTCTGTATGGACCCAGCGTCTCATCCATGTGTCTCACCCACACCCACATTAGAAAGGACTCGTCGGTGCTTGGATGGAGTTTGCATCCAGGAACCAGGCCCCAGGAGCAGTCAGGTCAGGAGGGGAACAGGGAAGGGGCTGAAGGACCGGGTTTGCACACCAGCGCGGGCACAGTGAGGCACCAGTGTGCCCGTTCGCTGGGCAAGAGGAGGCCTTGGAGACCTGCTCTGGGTCACGGAGCAGACGGGCCAGACACCCCCTGGAAAATCACTTCCAAGTCCACTGAGCTCCCGCGGCTGGGGACTGGCTTCTCCCCTCTGAGGGTGAGGGGACCCCCCACAGGTAGGGCACAAGGCCTCACCACGCCACATGCTGTGCCCTCCCTGAAGCTGTGGCCTCGCAGATGGCAGTGGGAAGGGCCCATGAGCCCTCAGAAGCTCTCTGGCCAGGCCTGGTGTCCTTGCCTGGCACAGCCGGAGGGTGCCCACCAGCCAGGGCCCTCTGGGCTGTCAGACGGGCAGTGGGAGAGCCCAGCCGGGGGTCCATGGACAGGAGGGGCAGGGGGAGAGAGGCTTCTGGTGGAAGGGCTGGGCTGGGAGAGCAGAGGAGAAGCACTTTCTGATCCCCAGGGGCCAGGAGCTTCTCAGCACTCCTGGACCCTGAGCACCAGAAATCACAGAGTCTGGAACTTTTCTCCAACAAGACTTTGTTGCAGAGAGAAGATGGGGTGAAAGTGCAGCTCACATGAACAGGGTGTTGGCCAGAGGAAGGGTAGGCCGCGCACTGGACCAGCACTGTCCGTGAGCTGGGGGTGGCAGTTTCGGAGGAAGGGCTTCTGACTCCTTGGTGGGGCCAGAAAATACCTCAAAGTGCTTACAGGTCCCTTCTCTCGTTTTCGTCTGGAGGGCCCACCTGTCTTGCTGCTGGCAGTGCTGGGGGCGGGGCGTCATTCCCTCGGGCGGGCACAGGAGTGGCTGGGTCACAGGACCAGGGGAGCTTGGACTGAGGTTGGGAGTCAGTCACAGAAGGTGAAGCCTGCTCTCTTCAGTGCCATCCCAGAGCCACTCCAGCCAAGCTAGGAGCCAGGTTCCGGGCAGATGGACCTGCTTCCAAGGCCAGGGGTCGCCATGGTGCAGATAGGCGGGGATGTCCCCTGGTCCACAGCCCAGGCGCTGAGCTAGCATGAGCTCTCCCCTCCTGGGACCTTGGGTGAAGGGCATCAGTGTGGGGCATGTGGCAGGTCTCCAGGGAATTCTGTACCAGCCAGCCTGGAGGCCTGGCACCAGGCCGCCTCCTCCAAGCTGTGGCCAGACAGTGGCGAGCACCCCAGGCAGGCCCGCACGTGGAGGGAGAGGCCAGCCACAGGATGGGAGGCAGCTGCGGGACTTAATCTGGGGTGTCTCTGTCCCTTATGAAGTGGCCTCCACGACCCAAATGTCAGTGTCACTTTTCCCAGAGTGCCCCACTGCCACAGGTCCCTGCCTGCTGTGTGGCACCGTATGCCTGGTGCACAAGGAACATAACAGGTGTGTGACACGGCCTTGGGAACATGGAACCCACATTTCCCTCCTGTCCCCTACTCTGGACCCCTGCAGGGGCACCAGCTCCATGTGGTCCCCGTCCGGTGGGGGCAAGGAGCCTCAGAGGCATCGGGAACAGGCCAGAATTGGAGCAGGTGAACCGACGCATGACACGGCAGTGGGTGCTATGAGGGAGGAGTGGAGACCTGTCCCATGGACAGGAGCTGGTGTGCACCCCCCTGGAAGAAAAGGGGTGCTGCTCTTTCTGCAAGCAAGATCCCTGAGGACAGGCCACGGGCCTCTCCCCACCCACCACTCCTAGAGCCCAAGGTTGCACTGGCATCACTGCACCATTCAGTAGGACAGGGACGTCTCACGGAGAAAATCATCTGCACCGGACACAGAAATAATCTGAGAGGAGTCCGAAACCCAAATATAAAAGCTACGACTCTAAAGTTTCTAGAAGAGAGCACAGCAGAATCTCTTCGTGACCTAGGATGGGGCAGAGGTTTTTCTGGAAACGGAAGGTACTGACTTTAAACTTTGAAAACTGATCAACCATCAACCTTCCAACTTCTCTTCATCAGAAAGATGCCATTAACAAGTGAACAGATATGTACAAAAGTGAACTCAAGTGGATCAGAGATCCAAAGGCTGAACTCCTGGAAGAAAGCATAAGGGGAAGCTTCATGACGTCGGAATGTCACTTGATGTGACACCAAACGCACAGCAGCCAAGGGACGGTGAGACTCCAGCAAACGTCTAAGTGTGTGTGCCTCTAGTGGGGAGGCCACCCACAAGTCAGAGCAAGTGCTGGCAGGTCACAGGCCGAAGGGGTTAATGTTGAGAATGTATACAAAACTCCCATAATACCATAATAAAACTCAGGTAACGCAAATCAAGTGGTCAAAGGGCTTAAAGAGACATTTTTCCTGATGATAAACGTTCCATATGCCGCTAAGTACCTGACAGATGGTCAACATCCTCTGTTCGGTCATCAGAGGAAGACAAATCAAATCACAGGGAGAAATTGCTGTCCCCGCCGCCCAATAGGGTCTTGTCTATATAAAAAGTAAATATATGAAACAGGAACAAATTAGTGAGAAAGCGGAGAAATGGAACTTTCCGGAGAATGACAGGCAGTGTCACGGGGAGATTCACAAGCACGCAGCAACCCCGTATCCACTGAAGGATGGATGGATGCCCCACTGCAGGGTCTGCGCACCACATTAGATCATCCGGCCCTAAACAGGAGGAAATCCTGACATGGGCAACACCGTGGATGTATCTTGGGGATCTTAAGCCAAGTGAAAAAAGTCAGTCACAAAAACAAATACTATGTGATTCTATGTACATGAGATGTCGAAAGTAGCAAACTCATTAGAGACAGAAAGCAGAAGGCGGGTGCCAGCTTCTGGGGCGTGGGGAAAGGGTGGGTTATTTAGTGGGTAAAGGGGTTCCGATTTACAAGATGAGAAAGTTCTGGAGATCTAGGCTGACCACACATACCATTTTAAATGGGATGGTAGCTTTTTTGCATATTTCCCAAATGTCCTTTCAATATAAATATTAAAAATGCCCCACTTTTAATAAACCAGGCCTTTTTTAATAAAAAAGGACAACTGAGTTGCCCCAGGCCCAGTCTGTGGGGAGGGCCTAAAAGCAGCTGCCCCTTGTGCCCTGAGTTAAAGATGGTCCTTGCCTGTGCTGACTGCAGTGGGCCGTGGCTGCTGCTGCTGTTTCTGCCCCTGTGAGGAAATGGGAGCTGAGGGAAGAGAATTCCCCTCCACCCTGCTCAGGCCTGTTTCTTCACAGGGAGTAGAACACTGCAGTGCGGTTGACCCATAGGTAAGTAAGTACGAAGGGGTTACCTCTGGCACCATGGGGTTAGCTCTGGCACCGTGGGGTGATCTCTCACACTGTGGAGGTAATTGGGCATTTCTGGCACTGGGATCCTTAAAGTGACATGTGTTTAAGGCTGGACATTTACAGCAGGGTTTACAGGGGAGTCAAATTTGGTTTTCACCTAAGGTGCCAAAATTCCTTGCACTGACCCTGGACATTTGTATGAAGTCTCACACATCGATCTCAGATTGGCATCACATAGGACTCACTTGTTTCTGGCCAGGCTGCTCTGCTCCTGCTGGGCTGTTCCTGCTCCTCCCCTGGCCTTAGTCACCAGCATATAACCCCGTCCCAGTTTTCCATCCCAGTGTCCCGTTTCTATCTCAAGGACATACTGTCAGCCTCTGGAGATGTTTCACAACAATGTGACCATCCTTAGCACTTAGAAACGGTCAAGATGGCCGTGCCCTGATGGCTCAGTGGTTCAGTCCAGCGTCACTGGTGGTCCACATGCTGCCCAAGGACCTGCCCAGCGCTGGGAAACAACCAAATGAACAACTAAAGAAATAGAAATAAAAGCTTTTTCCTCTCCCTGCCTGCCTGTATACTTTCTCTAACAGGAAGAAATCAGTGGTTAAGATGTGAGTATTTTCTATTTTCTGTGACAATCAAACAGATAGGCCAGGACTGACCAGGGGAAACGCAAACCTGTCTGAGAAAGGACCTGCGTCCTGGACGGAGAACCCCTGAAACTCCGTAATGAAAACATCAACAGCTCCAGATACCGCAGCACAAGGCAGATATTTCGCCGAGGAGGATGCAGGGAAAAGAGGATATAAAGAATGGTAACTAGTTAAAGGGGTGGAAATTAAATAAGGAACCTTCCTGAAGGCGGAGTCGGGAAGGCCAGCAGGCACACGCATGTCACGGTCACCACGTGTCCTCAGGCAGGTCCGGCAGGAAGCAGGGCCTTCAGGATGCCCTGTTCTGCCCACCACAGCCCAGCCAATGAGAAGCCGGCACAGCCGGGACGCTGACTCTCCTCCAATGAGCGCTCGTCAGCCAGCCCCGCCCGCCCGTCGCCCTATATAAGCAACTCCTCCCGCGCTCAGGGTGGATGGGACTGATAAGCAGAGCTCTAGGGCAGGTGATGGGAATATGTGGAACCGGAAGGCAAGGCTCTGGGAGGGTCACCCTAGCAGAGGCGCCCTCCTCGCTCCAGGGAAAGACTCAGCTCTTCCTGAGAGCAGAGCAAGTGACTCGCAGGGGAAGGGCACTGGGGAAGGGTGGCTGGGAGCCCGGAGGACAAGGCTCCCGCCAGCACAGTGTAAAGACCACTGTGGAAAGCATTAAACCCCCATCTGCTCTATGACCCAGCAGCCCTCCCCACTCTTAGGTAATTACCTGATAGAAATGAAAGCATTTAAGGGCCTGTTCCTAGCAACCTTATATGATAGGCCAAGACGGAAAATCATCTGCAGGTCCCTCCGTAGATGAATGGATAAAGAAACCGTTGTAGTCACACAATAGATAATAAGAGAACAAATAACTGACTATACAATAGGCCAGTCAATGTTATCACAAGAAAAAGCAGCCTGACAAAATAGCGCATGACCCCGTTTATTTCATTTCTTCCTTCTCCAGCCCGAGGGCTCCCCCTGGTTCCTCTGGCTTTACACGTCAGCCACTGAGCCCCCCAGGTGTGCCTGTAGGGACCCATTTATATGACGCTCTGCAAGTCACAACTCCTCTGCAGTGTACGGTCAGAGCTGGCTGCACTGCCCTGGCACCTTTGTGGTGATGGAGATGCTGTTACTTAATAGAGGAGTTGGACCGGCATCTGGACTCATCGGCGTTCACTGACCTGTAATGCAGATCTGTGCCCTTCCCTGTGTGTAAGTACACCCAGCATCTTGCAAGGGACCTAGATTTAAGGGTTACATGAAAAGGAAGAGGGTGGTGTGCCCTGGTTGGGTCCACCACCTCTAGCCGAGCTCAGTCCATATACATCCTAAGGTCTCGGGTTCGTGGCCCGGGGCCAGGGGAACCCGAAGATGGACAACTAAATAAAATAAAATAAATGCTTTTTTCTCCTCTGTCCTCCTGCTTGTCGCTTTATTAAAAAAGAAGAAGGGAACAAAGCCCATCACTGCTGCAGTTTCAGATCGTATCCTGGTTACTAGTTATTAGTTTTGTCCTACCCCAACTCTACAGCTATTTTATAATAAAGCAAAAGGAACAATACACAAACAACGAAACTAGCAACTCTCCAAGTTCCTTATATGCTCACAGTTGGAAGAAGTTCTGTTCTCTTGCAATTACTCTCAATACAGCTCCAACTTTTTCTCAAGGGATGCGGTGCCCCCACCGTGGCTTTGCAGGTTGACATTCAGAAGCGCCAGGTGCCGCCTGCGGGCTAACAGGCCAGCGGGAGGCCACAGCCTGCAGTTCCCAGAGACGCGGCTAGAGGGCAGTGCGGTGCTGTCCTCACTGCTGAGGGACAGAACCTCCCTGACCCTCCAACTGGCTCACTGACGCCCAAGTGAAAGCAGCTCCAGGAGGCGCAATGTCAGCGAGAAACCCCTGTGTGAGGACTGAATCCACTTGCTAATCACAGGCCTTCAGGGTTGCCACCTACTTTAAGGTGACTCTAGCCTATCTCCTTTCAACACGACACTACGTCTCCGGTTATCGAGACGTATTTCTTTTGCTTAAAAAAACCATTTTCCAATTTCATGTTCTAAGGTGATGTTATAACACAATGCCAAATTCCGGGAAGGATCTGGAACATGCCTAAAAGCAGGTCACTATTTTCCGC
>RJWH01008389.1:0-30949 GCA_004363575.1 Solenodon paradoxus
CAGCAGCCCCAGCCACCAATGTCTCTAGGGTCACCCCCTACTTTATGTTCGTTCCTCCAGTCTCTACAAAAGCATTCGCTCCAGTGCCCAGCAGGGTTTCCTCTTCCCCAAGCCTGTTTCTCTCATGCCTTCTCCCCCACACCTGGACGAAGACTAGATACTCCCAAGAGCAGCAGGGGCAGCAGGTAAAGACACTACCAGAGCCCTTCACTGTCAGCCTATGGGTGACCGGACAGGAGGAGAAGTGCTCATCAGCTTGTCCAGGACCAACGGGAAGAAACCAAAGATGGCATCTCGAATTGACCGCCAAAGCAAAATGGCAGCTGGTGTCCACTTGTTTGTTCATTTGTTATTTCAGCAGATGTCTAGGAGCATCTACCATGTGCTTTTAGCCCCAGAGAGCCAAAATGGAAGCACCTGAGCTCTGTCGCCTGTGAGCATCTTCCAGGCAAATGCGTGGCCCTGGGTGCACGTAGGAAAGTCTGGAACCACATCTTTGAACAAGTCTGCCTCTTCCCCAGGTGTCAGAGTTTCTCACAGAGGCCTGTTCATGAACTCAAAATATGCCAATGGCTTTGCATTCTAAAACCGTACATCTTTGATGACTCAGAGTGCTATCACTGAATTTCTGGCTCTTTGGAGCTGATTTCCCCGAGGTTGTACAGCGCATGAGCGTGTCCACGTCATTCTGCGTCTCCGTCTGCTGTGGAGGCGGTTTCTCTGAAGCTGTTTCTGTCTCCTCCTCCAGACTGGAGGCTCCTGGAGCTGGGGACCAGTGTTATTTATCTGTGCATCCCTCACACCTGCCTCCCAGAGGGCCCTCAGTAGCTGCTCCATGAATGACAAATGAAGTCATAGACCAAGAGGAAGGATGAAGCTCTCCCCCGTCTAAAGTCAGGGTTGAAAAAAGAGGGAGAGACACTAACCTCTTCTAGAAGAAGCCCCATTGTTATGGCCGGCGGTGCCGAGTTAGCCTCTGCTCGCCTACATACATGCGAGTCCCACAGCTACCTTCCTATTCACCACGCCCCTGTGGCCTGGGCTGTTTCCTGCCTTCGATTTACATCTACCATCACAGCACATTCGAAGACTTTCCCTTCGCTCTTCCTGCTGCGCTGGGCACTCACTGCACGCATTTCTGTGTTACAGCCCCGCTCAGGCTCCGACCTCTCACTCTGTCAGATTGACTCCAGCTGTAGGAAGCTGCTATCATGGCAGAAACTCAAATCGTCTCTTTCCCAACCCCAACGTTAGGTCAGGGGAGTCTGATTCTTCCTTTTGATATATGCATTTCTGTGTTCTTTTTCTTTATTCTTCAGTGGGACATTTTCTCTCCTTCCTTCCTTCCCTCCCTCCATTTCACCTCCCTCCCTTTCTTCTTCTCCTCCTGCTCCCCACCACCTCTCTCCCCACCCTCATTGTAACCCATTATCCCTTATCACATGTTTTACAGAACAAGGAACCAAGGACAGGGACGTGCCACCAAATGTGGTCAGGCTTAGTCTGTCTATGCATGTCCGCAGGCCTCTAGAAGATGGTGTCAGCAGGAGAGAGCCGTGCTGTGTGTTGGAAGAGACACCATCTGTGTTACGGGAGAGAGCATGAGCCGGGGTCCCGCCAAATGAGATACAGAGAGAGCCAGGTACGGGCGCAGGTGCGGGTGTGGGTGTGTCATCCAGAGCCCCAGAGTTCTGGCTTCTAGGCCCCAGTGGGCCCGGGTTCCCGGAAGCCCAGCTGCTGGCAGAGGGGTGGGGAGTCTGTGTGCATTCATGCTGAAGCATGGTCTTCTTCTTGAGCACCTGCCTTGCGAAGCGACTCAGACTCAGTCTCCGGTGGTGCTGGGGCCTGGAGCACAAGCATTCCCAGAAGACATCCTGTGCTGGCTCGGACCAGGGTGAGGCTGATGACTGTGAAGGTATGGAGCGCAGAGTTGAAGGAAGCAGTGATAACCAACATGTCAGTGTGTACAAGCTTCCCAGTGCCTCAGTTTCAATAAGAAATCACTCTACTCACCTTACATGTGTTCATAGTGACATCATAAAATATCACGGCTAAGTGCCCAATACTGTTTCACAAGCTTTCATGATTACTCAATAGGCACAGCTGCCTCACCAGATAGGCGCCATCATTAACCCATGCTTCACATAAGAAATGTGGGCACAAAAGATGGAGAAACTTGCCCAAAGGCACACCACTGCAAAGTGGCAGAGCAGAGGCCGGATTTGAACCCTGGACAACTGGCTCCAGGATCGGCACTCATAACTATCACAGTTCGTGGCTTGGCGCTGAGTATATACAAATGCTTTAACTAGTCAAAGCATCTATAAATGAACTCGTACAAAAGGGACTGGGAGTGGGGGTGGGCTCTGGAAGTGCCATCTGCTCACACAACAGACTCTGGGACTATTTGGGTGGGCAGAGGAAACAGCGCTCCCAATCAGACAGGAAGCTGGTGCATAGCTATTTGAGCTGGGCCACTTGTCCAATGGACCATCTTTAAGGTGTGCATCCCAGCATCCCTCCAGGGACCCAACTGGCTTGCACTCCAGTTACCCACAGCAGTAACCTGCTTGTTACACAGCCATTACTGGCTGCCTTCTCCTCCCATGTCCCGTACTGCCACCACTGTTTCCTGGATCCCCTGCCATGCACGCAATCCCATCTCAGAGTCTGCTTCGAGCGGAACTAAGGCTACAGCAAGTTATACCCACTAACATACTTGCTCATTATTGCATCTTTGTAACAACCCTGTAAAGTAGGTAGTGCATTTAACATCATCAACCTCCTTCTACCGATGAGGAAACTGAGTCTGCAAAGCATCCGGAGATAAACCCAAGATCGTATCGCTCGTAGGCAGCAGAGCTGAATTCAAACCTGGTTTTCCTGAATCCTAGAGTTTGAGGGGACTGCATCACATGACTTTGAGGTATCTTGGAACTCTGATATATGGCTGGACACAAGGTGGAATGCCTAAACATCTTCCACTGTCAGAAAAAAAGGTATTTCTGATTCTTAAGGGATGCAACCCATGACTGCTGAGGATCAACATCCTACCTATGATACTATGACAGTGTGTTATGGCAAGGCCTCCAGACGGCGAGAAGATTGACAACCGGGCACTCAAAGGTAGAGAAAAGCACTTTATTGCAAGCATCGGCACTGGCTCAGGGGTATTGTCACCCAAAGCTGAGCAATGGGGGGCGTCTAGGGGAGCTCCTTTTATACTCTGGGAAAAGGTCTTCTACAAATGAGGTGATATTTCCAAACTTTGTTGGCTGCACACCTAATCGATAAAACATTTCCAGTCCCCCCATGTTACATACATACACATACACACTTATAAGCTGCATGTATGTCACTGCGCTAATGTTGGATACACATAATACAATCAGCTGAATTATCGGTTTCCATCCTTCACTCCCCTGGTGTAGTACGTACGTTCACAGTCGTACATCCTTTCTATGGTCTCATGGTGGCCACAGTGTGTGTCCTCACCCCTTGACTTTGGGATTGAACCTGTGACTTGCTTGGGCCAATGGTAAGTTGGTAGACGTGATGACACAAGCAGAGGCTTGAACTGGGCTAGCCCTCTAACATGCCTGTCAATGTCATGAAAAGACCACTGTCCAGTTAAGCAGCAGGTCCAAGGAGGATGACAGACACATGGAGCAGACCCCGTAGGTTCGTACCAATTTCATCCAAACCTATCCTAAATCAGCCATCCCGCAAACACGGAAAGGAGAATAAATGATGAGCATTTTAAGCCCTAGCTTTCGAGAATTTTTTGTTACTTGGCATCATTATGACACATGACAGATCCATTAATAAAACTTATGGAAATTTAAGTATATATTTATATATTAAGTATTTAATATGTATATTAAACACTTCTTCTGGCCCTCAATGGCTCACCCTGTGTGATATGTATTTTCTATTTATGAGACCACTTAAGTTTACGGGGATCATGTGTGTATTTGTTGATTTATGTATTCAGTGACCATGAATTGGACATGAACCATGGGTACAGGGTGACAGTACATCCTGGTTACCCTGGAGCACTCGTTGTCATTTTGATGTAATTCTTAAAGACATCACTTTTCACTCTCAGAAATGTCTCGCTTTGGACCACAACTTCTTCGGTCACTCTCACCATGCGCCAAGCACTGATGACGTAGGGAACGCAGAGTGCTCTGGGAGTCTCAGAGAGGCTCATCCTCGGAGGGGCTGGGGGTGGACAAGAAAGCGGTGCCTCCTGAAGCAGCCGTGACTGGACTGGGTCTTGTAAGGCAGAGCTGGAGGAAGAAGAGGAGGTCGTGTGCGGGCCCAAGGCTCACAAGGATAAAAGGCACAGAGGTAGCAGATTTTGCACGGAAATGAGGCCATGAATTGAGCAAGCTTGAGAGCTGGTGGTGATCCATGATGGCAACCTCACTTGCCATACTAAACAATACGGCGTCTTCCTTGAAAGCTGTAGAAAATCCTAAGACATTTCTTCAGGAAAGGGGCATGGTCAGGTTTGCATTTTAATAAGATTATCCCAGAAGTAAGTGGATTGGACAGTGTGAGGAAATGGAGGCAGCGAGGCCACTCGGAAAGTTTTGCAACAGTCTTGGAGAGACATGGTGAAGGCTTGAAGACACAGCAGGGAGGCAGAAAAGAGGGAGTCGGAGGTAAAGTCTATGTGACAGGGTGACAGGCTAGATAAAGAGACAGGGAGGGGGAGTCATCTTGTTTGTTGACACTAATAACTTGTCCATGGGTGTAGGAAGAGTGGCTCTAATGGCTTCCTTTGGGTCCAGGCAGTGACCTGAACTTGCCATCTCACTTAGATAAGACTCGGACGGATATGCCCAAGAGTGAAAAAGAAATAATGGAATTTAGAGGGTAGAGCACACATGGCCAATGCCTTCCTCCCTCTCACCCTACAAAGGTCACCGCTAAAAGTGCTAGTGTGTGACTGTGGCCTTCTGTACCTCCCTGGCCGACGCTGTTCTCTGGCGATGAAGACGTGTGGCACAGGCAGGGACTGGGTGAAAGGGCCAGAGAATGAGCACACCAAGAATGATCCTTCTACTGGGTTGTATCCAGCGTTCCACAGCATCCTGGGCAAGATGGAGTCCCTGTGGCTCACAGCAGTAACCCAATTATTATCACCTTCTTTATTAGCTTACTTTTCTTCTCTGCTTCACTTCTCACTGTGCTCCCTGAAATCATCTCCCATACAAATTGCCAGAACCTAAGCACGTCTCAAGGTCTGATTTTGAAGAAAGCCATACTAAGACCATGGTTAAGAGCGTGGACCCTGGAACCAGACTTTCTGAAATAAAATACCAATTCTGACTCCTGTCTGTATGTCTTTAGGCATATTCACTCTCTGCGCCTCATGCCTGACTATCTCTGTCTATAAAATGAAGTCAATCACTGTACCTTTAGATGAGGCTATTGGGGGATTAAATGAGTTAATATATGTTTAGAGCTTAGACTAATGCATGGACCATGGTAGGTACTGTGTTCTCAGATCTTTAGGCAAAATGAATATTCCGACTGATGCTAATGGGTGTTTGGAGGAATTGTTTGCCCCTATGTGTTGTAGAATTCAAGGTTAATATCCTTATGTTCAAGGGCAGAGTAGAATTAGTTGTCTAGATTTCAAAAACCCAATCATCCTCATGAATCGCTTAACAGAGGATGCACCAGATATTTTTTCCTGGATATCAGACTCAATTCAGGTCAATGCAAGTGTTTAATGTCAACTGCACACACAAGGTGTTCTAGATACTACAAAGGAGGAAGCCTCAGTCCTCTAGGAATAGTCTATCAGATAGCACAAGAAGTACTATTTGAGCATAATAGTGATAATATCAACCAAGTGATATAATACCCATAGCCCCAAATATTTTCTGTACCCAAAATATTATTTTATCTTTTCACCATCACCAGGTGAAGCAGGCAGTATCACCATCTTATAAAGAGGACACTGAACTCAGAGCAGTGGGGGACTTGACCAAAGTCACACAGCACACACATTCCAGAGTTTAGATCTAAGCACAGTTCTGAGTCCATAGGTGAACTCTTGTACGCTGTCCATGGCACATGTGAATAAGCATCTACGTGAATTTGGGAAGCACTGGGCCCAGGGGAAGCCAGAAATGGAAGTCAGTGAAGGAGAAAGTGAATGAGCGCAACTTTGGGAGGATAAGATTGGGGCTGCATTTTGAGGGACAGTTAGGATTTAGAAAGCCGGAGAGTAGAAAGTGGGCATTGCAGTGATAAATTCTCATTTGAGAACTGGAAACGGGCACCTCAGAGAGCGTAACAAAATGGAAAACCACTGCATTTAAGAGATCTGTGCAAGGCCCTCTAACTGAGGAAAGACAGAAAGGAGATCTCACTGCTTCTGAGCCCAGATCCTCTTTCACTTGCACTTGGCTCTTGGGTAGTAAATAGACTAGAACCTAGTTTCCAAGAAAGTGTCAAAGTCATCATCCTTTCCCTAGGGTTTTTGGAACTCACAGTCATTGGTTGACCCTATCTCATCCCACGGTGTTGATCATGACATCCAAGAGACGTATCCCCCTCTGAGAAGAATGGACTTGGGACACCCAGGCTTGGCTCTTATACCAACATTCGCTTTCTGTGTGACCTTGAATCAATCCTCAACCTTCCGAATTGCTTAACGCCCATCTGTGGTTGAGGATCATAGAGCTGTATTCATAGGATGACCATGGGAAGCAAACGAGGCCTTCAGAAGAAAAGTCACAGAGGGGCTCAGTGCATAGTAGCATTGGTTGGATTGTCTGGTGATGAGAACTCCATTGCCTTTGAACAACCAGAGAACCAAACTCAGATGACTAAGAAAGAGGATAAGAAGGAAATTGCCACATGAGCTAAACAGCCCCCATGATGTGTCTACTATAACTAAAAATTCTGTGGCACATCACGACACATACACAGGGGCCCTCTCACTCTGGTCAGGCAGACGTCCTGAAATCCCTTTTACAGACAAGGAACTGAAACATGAGCTAAGAGAGTGATTTGTACAAGTTTCCGCAGCTAGTTAGTATGAGGTCAAGACTCCAAACTGGGCCTCTCCCCTCCTGAGCCTGTGTTCTTTCGAGTGTGCTGATGAGAAAAATGCAAAGTAGGGAATTGCCAAGGATGCTAGTGCATTCTGAAGTGCCGTTGCAAGGTCTTGGGGACAAATAGGCTGCTGGGGGTTGTGGGGGCGAGAAACACATGTGTGATGAGTTGTCTGGGGAGAAGGAACCCATCTGAGGAAAATAGTAAGTTTTAGGCAACAAAAACGGAAGAAATTAGGTAGAGAGGGAGTGTGAGTGTGAGTGTGTGTGTGTGTGTGTGTGTGTGTGTGTGTGTGTAAGAGAGGGGGGAGAAGAGTTCACTGGAGAGAGGGGAGAGGAAGAGGAGAGAGAAACAGAGAGAAGGAAAGAGACCAAAGGACGGAGGGTGGGAGAAGATGGGGGGATGAGGGAGCAAGAGAGACAGAGACAGAGCGAAAACGTGTGTCACCAGCTGGGCTTCCCAGAAAGCAAACTTGGAGACTGAGCTGAGCATGCGGGATGTTAATTAAGGAGAGACCTTGGGACCCACATCTGGGGAAGGGAAGAGAAAGAAGCAAGAGTGGGCAGATGGAGCCGACAAACTGCTGTGACTGCTGTGAAGCAGGCGCGGAGACAGCCTTGGCCCACTCCGGGGGAGCTGGGAGCTAGAACGGTCCTTAGAGATGGGTTGAGAAGGCCCAGTCTTTCGAATCTGTGTCTGCCAGTCACCAGATATGGGCAAGGGGCATGGGCTCATGGAGGAGCTCTGGGCCACTGAGTTCATCCTTTCTGGGGTGGCAGAGACAGGGTGGCCACTCCCACTGTTGGCACCCCCGGCAGAGATGTGGGTCCTACAATGTATGCACCAAACCGCGAATGTGTGCAGAGCTTGTGGCTGAGTGTGAGCCCGCACCGGTGGCTTCTGTCCCTCATAGTGGGACTTGGTTTCCTGCCCTGAATTCCCACGAGACCCATTGGTCCTCAAGCCTCATGACTGTGCCACCAGGAAGGGTCTGGAGGCAGAACAATGGGGAGTGCCAAGCCTGCCACAAAGAAATCAGCAGACAGCCTCGGAGGATCCCTCAGCAGCTAGCAGGGCGAGGACGCTGAGTAGGGGCTGAAGAGTAAGCCATGCAGGACAGACAAGGGAATTGCAGGGACTTGAGAAGACATCCTGCTGAAGAGTGACACAGGGACCACGGAGCCCTGAGGAGGGAGAGGGAGAGAAATAAACGTGGGAGAGACAGTTTCACACAGAAAGAGGGTACTAGATGTCATGAGTCAGACAGGATCTCAGCTCTTAGAAAGACAGAGGTGTGCTTTACACACACACAAACATGCACACACGCACACAGCAAATTCTGAGACAGGCAGAGAGGCAGGAGATGACAGACAGACAGAAGAAACAGAGAAAGAAACCAGAAACCGGGCAGAGAGAGACACATAGAGAACAAATAGTGACACACAGTGAGCAGAGACAGACAGAGATCAGAGCTGAAGTGACAAAGAGAAGGAGACACATGACCAGAGACAATGAGTGAGACAGGACAAGTTTGGGAGCGCCAGAGACTAAATGGAACCTGATTGTGTTAAAGAAGAAATGGGAGTGCCCTGGTGGAATGGTGGTTGGGCACAGGCCACATACATCCCAAGGACCCAGGTTCGCATCCAGGGTTGGTCGAAACAACCAATGTGAACATCTAAATAAAAATAAATAAAGTGCTTCGGCCTCCTCTCTTCTCCTGCCTGCCTCTACTTGCCTTCATCCCTGCCTGCATCTGTCCTTTAAAACAAAAATGAAAAAAAGAAGTGAGATCCTCCTGACCTTGTTCAAAACCAAACAAGTCTTCAGAAATGACTCTTTTTCTTTACCAGCAGGACCTAGAAACTTACTCCAGACAAGAAAGCACCTGTCTCCCCAGGACTCCCTGGGCCAGGAAGGGTGTGGGTGGGAGGGTCTCCGAAGGAGGCTAGCCGCCATAACCCCACCCCCCAGAGAACTGAGTGGGGGTCTTCCCCCAAGCTCCAACTAGGCAGGACTCCTCCAAGGAGAATCTTCCTGCCCACAGTCTGTCTCTCCATCCGGGAACTGGCCCAGAAAACCCAGCTTTCTGTGGAAACCACTCTAACAGTTGACGGGGCTGCAGAGAATTTCAGAGTCAGTGAGGATGGAGGCCTGGGGTCAGTCTGGCAGATGCAGGGGCAGAGCCAGACCCTCTCAGAGGTCCCTGGTGAAGAAAGGGAACCCTGTTCCATCAAGGCTTGGAGGGGCTAATGGAATGAAACAGGAACAGAGGTGGACCGAGAGCACCGGGAAGCCCAAACCAGACAAGAGCAGAATTGTAGACCAAGATCCAGTCATCCTGGTGGAAATGAGAGAGTTCTGGTTCTCCCTAGCACTTGTGTGGAACAAGAACTAGGGTTGCTCAGGCTGTCTCGTGGCAAATACAACTCCTGGGACTACTACTACACAGAAGAGGTCACCTTTGCCTGTTTGAAAAGGGGAATTTCCTAGGTAGACATTTAGCAAGCTACTGAGAAAAGACCCAAGAGAATTATGCAAGTAGCTCATTACCCTACCAGTATCTCAAGACCATGTCTTTCAGCGGGGTTCTTACTCCTAATAGGAGCCTGCTCTTTGTTGCTAAACATTAGGGGCCAGGACCCAGTCTGCTGCGAAATCTGCTCTCCTTGGGGATGACTATGAACGCCTTCCAGCAGAAGAAGCGATCTCATCTGGAACTACATCTACCAAGGAGAAGAAATCTATTCTAAGAGCCATGGGTAAATGATGCACTTACTCACTTAAAACTCATGTGTCCTCAGAATGCGGATTCGGGACAACATTTGCCAATATACCACGGTGACCTTCTAGCATTCTGTTTTTATTATTAATTGTTATGATCTTGCATTTTTTCTCTTTGATGGTTTTTTTTTTTTGTAATTTTCTTGGCTTTAAAGGAGAGTTCAGATTTAGGTCATACAAAAGGTCTTAGAGAATGACTGGCTGGCCCTGGGGATCCCATTTCATCTCTAGAATTATTCTCTAGCTGTCCCTCCCCTGCTCCTCTCCTTGGAGAAGTCCTCAGTTTCTTCCCCTCTCTCACATGAGGGGAATGGGTCATATGATGGCTTGACTTCCTTCCAGCTCTCTGACTCCATATATGAAAAAGTTTCTAGTTTTAATCCAAACATCCGGCAAATGTAATGTCCTTCATAACTTGCAGCTGCAATATGAGAAAGATTTCCCTGTGTAGGAGCTAATGGGGAATTTGAGGATAAGGAACAGAGTCACTGAGTTGTGGAGTCATGGAATATTGGAATCAAAATGGATGTTGGCGTTCCTAGAGCTACTAGACTCATTATGTTATAAAGGAGAACATGAGAAAGAACTCCTTTTATTCTTCTTTAAAGGGTTGATTGGACAGCTGTTACTAAAACATATTCTAATTGTAAGGTATCTAATTGTTGTTTTCAAAAATGTTGATTTCAGAATTTCCTCCTCAGTTACATCCATGGTATACTGTACATGCGTCTTTTCTCCTCCCTGCTCCACAATGCCTCATGCCTCATGGTATTGCTTTCTTTATGTCATCCCTTCCCACACTGAATTGGGATTTGTCATGTGACTAGCTTTGGCCAATGAGACACTAGTAAGCACAAAGCAAGCAGAAGCTCAATAATTCTTTGCATGTTTGCACATTGAGGCTTGCCATTGTAAACTCCCACTTGGAATATGGCTGCCATGTTGAGAGAAGCCCAAGTTGTGTGGAGAAGTCACATGACCCCTGTTGAGCTGCCCGTTAAAAGCCAGCACCAACTTGCTAGCCCCATGAGTGAGCCATATTGGAAATGGATCTTCCAACACTAAATGAACCACCCCAGCTGATGCTGCATGAAGTGAAGACAAGCCTTCCCCAATGAACTCTGCTCAGATTTCAGAATTGAAAGCAAATAAGTGATCGCTGTTATTTTAAATCCACTAGTGATTAGGGTGGCTGGTTACCTAGCAATGTACAGCTGAATACCTCATTCATACTCAGAAGAGTATGATCCTACTTCCTGGGTCTGACAGAATTCCCAACAGGCACCTTCATACTGCCTTGTGGGATTTCTTCCAGGGATAGTTGAGTACCTTCAATCCTGCTCAAGTGGGAAAAGAAAACTGCTACACGGCTTTCAAATCCCACCTCTGCAGTGACGAGTAAGTTGATTCTCTGCATATACGTCTTTCGAATGTAAGTTTGTTTTCTTTCCTAAGATAAAGATCTACTTGCAAAGGCAAATAAGGACTAGTGCGATAGAAAGAGCTGATTTAGGGAAAGGTTCTATAGTTTGCTTGCTTATCAGGTGCTTATGGGGTTTGAATGCATCAAGGTTCTAAACATAAAGGTTAATGTTTTGACACTGAGAATCCATCAGTCAGGGGTTGAGAATGGGGGGACAGCTTGCATTAATTATTAGTCTGACTCTTAATTTGAATCAATGAAAATGCCAGAATGACGGAGGTGTTTGGACTGAATAATAATTAGCAAGGCTGACAAGGGCCTGAACAAAGAGCTGTAGGAAAGGAGGACAGTCTGCCAGCAGCGGATGGGCTAAGCAGGCAGGGCCGGAGCTGGGCAAGGAAGAAAAGTAAGAGTCCCAGCTAGAGATCCCAGACCTTGGCCAGAGTCCTTAGACAAGGCTGAGAGGAGAGGAGACTCATCGGGGTGGGGCAGGGGCTACTGCTCTGCGGCTCTGGGCCATGAGAAATGCAGTCCTTGGAACATTGTTTGTGTTGCTGAGCAAACTTGACAGTCAAAGCCACTAGACTTCTGAATCTGCTCATTGTTTTCCTTGGAGAAATGGGCCAAGTTATGGATGCTTCCCTGTATGAAGATACAGCCTCCTTGCGGGACTGATGGTGTCCCATTGGACTTCTGATCGCTGCTCTCCTCATGAGTCACTTTGGTTTGCCGATGGCAAACCTGGCAAGGGACAGACAGCAAGAGACACAGATAGCAAGATACCTAGATCTTCAAACTCCTACCGCAGATGTGCTTCTCTCAGTGTTTGCAAGCTCTGTGTAAATTAGTTCTGCTGATGTATTTCTCCCCTCAGACTAGAGGCAGGACACCAAGCAGTTAGGGACTTCCCTGGTGGAGAAGAAGACAGGATCGTTTGAGAGAGATGGATGTCAGTAAGAAGGGATTCAGAAAATGTAGAAGGAGTAGCCTGCTGATTGCTTGAATTTTTGAGAACTCAATTCTTTTGTTCCAAAATAGTGTGCTTACAATTCGACTCGAAAGTCATTTCTTTGGATGACACATTTATACCTTCCTGTGGTCTTTAGATATATATGTAGATATATAGATATAAATACCCCTGAAAGTGAGATTATAAAAGTAACCACTCCACCCAAAGCAAGTCCTTGACTCCAGAAACTCACCATCTCTTAGGGGAAATAGACATACGATGGCAATATAGTAACTGTCCTTTGCCAAGTATCTTCTCTGTTCTAGGAACAGCGTAAAGAAATTCAATTTTAACCAGGTCCACCCTTCTTTATAGTGTTATCTCCAGGTAGAAAAATTCAATGCCTTTGCAAGGTCATATAGCTAGTGAGCAGTGAAGATAAAATTTGAATTCAGATCTGTCTGATTGTCATGGCCAAGTACTTTCCACCACCTCATACAAAGACCCATGTCTCATTAAGGCAAGCATGACTGTGATGGGAAAAGAGGAGGCAGCAGATCTCATTGCTTGTACTTCAAGGTTATTGGACTGTTAAGGGTGAGGGGACAGGGAGGGGGTGCCAGGCATTGTTCGTGAGGGCTCTTGATAGACAGAGGAAAGAGCCCAAGCAAAGGAATAGGGCGATGAAAGGATTGCCTGCTCTCAGGAAATCACAAGTAGGTCATCATGACTGAATCCAAGGACGCAAGGGCAATCTGCCCAGGAAACTAAGCAGGGCAGCAGGACCACTTCTCCCAGAGTGGTGCTAGCAAAATCTGGATTTTATCTTGAGCTTGTGGGAAGTCTTTGGCAAATATTAAACAAACAGTGTTTGACAAGACTTAGCTTTAAAGTTCAGACACCATAATGCTTAAGAATGTAGGCCCTGGTATCAAATCTAGTGTCCATCCTGCTTCCAACTTGCTTGCATTGTTCTCTTTCCAGAATCTAAGCTCTGTGAGGTCAGCAGCCATGTCTTCTTGATCAGTGCTGTAACCACGGGATCTGGAAGGTGCTGGTATACAGTAGATGCTTGTGGGATACTGTTGTTCGATTCACCAAATCCACGCTGCCTTTCTTCCTGGACACACAGTCGCCCCGGTAGAAATGACTCTTCCAGACTCTCTTGCAGCTAGATGTGCCCATGCAATCAAGTGTTCCCGATAGAATGCAAGTGAAAGATGGGCATTTAACTTTGCCTCACTTGCTTTAAAAGCTGCTTGCCTTGAATTTCCCTGTTCATGTTCCTATAAGCTATAACGCAAAGGTGCCCATGACCAGGCTTTGACCTTATAGCTATGGGCAGCATTGTCATGGATGGCAGAGCACACAACACAGGCCCTTGGTTCTCTGAAGAACCACATGGAGTCGAGCTGTTCCATGAGAGACAAATGAATTCTTCTGTTTTATAAGCCATTGCACTAGGGGGCCTTTTTTCTTTACAATATCTCAGCCCTTACCTTAAGTAATCAGTGTGCAGTAAATATTTGTTAAATCAATAAATGGACGATATGGTTCTGCAAATGCTATAGAAATTTCATTTCATTTCTCCAATAGACTCTACCTTGAGTGCAGGTACTCTCTATCTTTTGACTGTTCCCAAAGCACGTAGGCTGATGCCGGAACCTTGCTGAATTAAATTACATAGAATGAACGATTCCGACAAGTTGAGTCTCCTAGACCAGTCATTTTAGTTGTCTGCTTTGCCAGAAGGGTAAAAGGATTGTTTCCATAGTCTGCTAATAAAGAGTATTTGAGGTCCATTGGACGAGGAGTAGTAAACACACACATACACACACACACACACACACACATACACACACACACGAAGTCGGGATGGCACAACTAAGGTAAAAATATTGTGGGGACACTAGAAAAATTTGCAGAATTATAGTTGGCAGAAATTCAGCATTTACACAATGGCTGAAAAGTCAGAGTAGAAAGGGAACCCCGTTCTGTAGAGAGAAGCCTCCTGCATCAAATTTAATAACGTTGCACACACACACACACACACACACACACACACACACACCTGTTCTACTGAGAACTCGTTAGTTACATCGGATGTGACATATGGGTTGGTGATATAGTCTGGAGCCTAGATTTCTTTAATTAACCAATAGCAATCAGGAGCGAGGGCAATTCCTGGGGAATGGTAATTGTCTGGAAGTTCTGGATGCCTGCAGGCTGAGCC
This sequence comes from Solenodon paradoxus, assembly GCA_004363575.1. Lineage (NCBI taxonomy): Eukaryota > Metazoa > Chordata > Mammalia > Eulipotyphla > Solenodontidae > Solenodon > Solenodon paradoxus. Next base: position 14,470 of record RJWH01008389.1, read on the forward strand.
GCAGGCCAGAAACCCAGCCAGCTCTGTCCCTGCAAAGCATGCGGAGCCAAGGTCATGACTGCCATTTTAAGCAGAATCTTTTTTTCAAAAAGGTTGAGATCACAGCTGATTTGTGTGGGTGAGGACTTCCTCTGTGATGTAGACAGTCTTGGGAAAGCGAGGGAACAACTTGGGACACAGTGCCACCGTGGGGAACGCATAGCCTGCTGGGGCTCAAGGGCCACATTCTGTAGGTGCTGGGTGAGCAGTCCCTGGGAACGGGGGCAATCTGACTCGGAGTCCTTTTGCTCAACAAGTATTTACTGTGTAATTAGTGTATACCAGGCTTGAGACCAGGGCTAGATAGGGCTAAATAGTGATGAAACATTATTTTAAACATTTGAGAAAGAATGCAAAACAGCATTTGGTAATGTGGTGATAGTATCCTGTACGATTGTCAAATCCTTGTGAGTAGAGATGGCACTGTTTTCATCTTGCTATCTCTCACAGGACCTCACTCTGGCTCTGCAAGGAACAGGAGCTCTGTAAATATCACATTGATTTCAGTTCACAGAGTGATGTCAATTAGACCACCAATGGATTGCTTTAAAGAGTATATGGGTACCTGCTTTAATACAGGAATAAAAATGCCATGTGACTTTTTGTCTGTAAAGTGTTGCTTTTAAATTGAGAGTAGGGTTTTTTCCCCTGCCTCCTTAAAGTGGTTGAAATGGTTTCTTTACAATCCTGCTTACATTCTCCATTTGCTTGGCAAGCTCTTTTTTCCCTGATAATGCAAAAGTAAACAAACACCCGCCAGGCCCCTCTGTGGATCATCACAAATTCCAAATAAGAATAGTCTGAATTAATGAGGTTTTTTTATTTACTGTTCTAAGTGAAGTTGAAAGATAAACAGCTCCGGGTTTGTGCGAGGCACAGGACAGTGAGCTCAGAACATTCCCAGACCTAAATCAGGACTTTTGATATCAGTGAGCCGAGCAACTGGCAGAGAGGAAAACTGTAAGGTGATTCTGGGTCTCTGAACTTCCAAAGAGAGCCTCAAGCATTAACTCGAATTTGAAAGGAGGTTGAGTTTGTGTTCCTGTTACAGGCTATGCTCTCTAGAAGCAGAGGTGGAGTTAGTGGGACAAGATGTTTGTTCCTGGCCTGTCCTGGTGGCCTAGCAGATAAGGCCACCAGACACAGTCCCCGTACAGCCCAAGGACCCAAGTTCACATCCCGGGGCCTGGAGTAACAACCAAGATGAACAACTTCCTCCTCTCTCTTCCCTCGGCCTGCCTACTCACCTTCATTCCTGCAGCCTGCACCTTTCCTTTTAAAATAAAAGGATGCTTGCTTGGTGGAAGAGGGAGGGGGAGGAAGCAGGGGTAGGGTGTGAGGAGTGATCAAGTTGCATCCCTAAGACCCGGCCAGCAACCTGGGGTGCTCTGGGCAAGGACGGTGCAAAGTCGGTCTCATGTTGGGCAAAAATGGCTGTAGCTTTACACCTTGCTCATGCTTCAGTTGAGGGATGTGGCCCACCCCAGAGAAAAGCATGAGCAGATGAACTTGAGATGGAAAGGAAAGGGGTATTCCCAGGTAGGAGAACAGCATGAACAAGACTTGGAAGAAATATCCGCAAGATGCATGCTTTGGTTTAGACGCAAAGATTCAAGTGAAAGCAGTTTATCTGGAGCTCATTCTAGAAAATGCTAGTAAAAGGATGGGTAAAAGAAACAGCACAGGAAAGGTGGCCAACAAAGGAGTGTTGCCAAGTGATCATTGAGACCAGGTAGGAAGCAATCCCTCAGGGAACCTTTGGGGAGCAGTATAGGACATGCCTCAGTTATCCTGACCAAAGGGCAGGTAAACGGGGATATTTATCGGCCAGTTCCCATCGTCAGGCATGGTTAAGGGTTGCTCCCACTGTCCGAGGCAGGTGTGCTGGGAACATTCTGGAGATGGTGCGGGAAGTAGCTTTGTTAGAGAGGGAAGAAAGTCCTCTGATAGGCTTAGTAAGGACCCCCAAAGATGTCCAGGTCATAATGCTCAAAAGTTATGACAAGAGGAACTTTGCAGGGGTGATTCAACTAAGGACTGGGAGACTGGGAGTTTATCTTAGATTATCTGGTAAATCCCTTGTAATCAAAAGGTTCCTTATATATGGGAGACTGGAGATCTGAGTCGTCTGTAGCAGGAGAGGCAGCCGTAAGTCAAGGAATGCGGGCGTTCCCTGGAAGCTGGAAAAAACAAGGAAACAGATCCACTCCTCAAGAGTCACCAGAAGGAAGCAACCGTGCCAACACCTTCACATAAGCCTCATGGGACTGATTTCAGACTTTAGACTTGCAGAACTGTAAGAGAATAAATGTGTGCTGTCTGCAGCTACCAACTTTACAGTGATTTTTTACAGCGGTCACAGGAAACTCGTACTGGCCTCTTCTGTCAAGTCACTGTTTGCTCTACAGGAAGTTTATCTTCTCCATCATCGTTCTGTATTTATGTGGCACTTAGTTTAGAGACTTTTCCCATGGCACATCATGACGACCCTTTGAAGTACAAAAGGAAGGTCTTGTTTCCATTTGTCTGAGAAACCAAGTCTCAGAAGAGCCAGGAATTTTCCCCTAGACTGTTCAGCACCTTGGCAGAAGAAAACAACCGCTTTCTCTATGACCTTCTAACGCATTCTTGGCTGGGCGTGACCTGTGTGCTCGGGCCTCTAACTCTGAAACAGGCCTTGTTTTTCCTGTAGCTGCAGGTCTAGCCTTTGCCCGCTATCTGGAGTGGCAAGAGTCTTGCCATGTCACTCCTGGAGGCCTCATCTTGTGGAGATGGTCTAGAGGAGAAGGCAGCCATGCGAGAACTGCTCTCAGCGATGCTCTTTAATGAAACAATTCCCTGAACCCATCTGCTCTTTCTCCCCATTTTCCAGCCTTCTTAATCCATCTGACTGTGAAGAGATCTCTTAACTGAGTTCACAGTATGAAGGAGGGACCTACCATAGTTGGTCTCTTTCACGTCACCCTGGGGTAGGGGCAGAAGTTAAACTATCCCTAACTCTGCTACTTGTCAGCTGAGAGAACTTGGGCAAGTTACATTCCTGCCCTGAGACTCAGTTTCCTAGTGAGACCATCGTTTCTGACTCCCCTTCCAAAAACGAGTTGGATGTCACCCCTGCAGGGTCGCTTGAGCAAAACATCTCACCACAGAGCCTCTTACCTGCCAAATGAGAGGGTGCCTAAAATTCCACCGTAGATACTCAGTTTTGCATGGAGATGATGTCATATTTTTCAAGGAGTTCTTAAAAATGAAAATACCCTGGGTGGTCATTATGCCCTAAGTTCTGATGAGTTATCACTTTAACCCAGGATTATAGCATTCTTTCCAAACTTGTCATCTGTCTGAATTTAGAATATAATGAGAAAAGGGACTTTATTGGTAGGAAATGATGGTGACAGCATTCTTCTGAGGAGCAGTAAGGAGACAGCAAGGAAACTCCTCAGACTATGTTACTCTTCTGTCGTCAGTCTTAAGACCAAGGTCTGAACTCAGTCTCATTGTTTCAGTGGCCACATCTCTTGGCCAATGATCTGTCCATGGTGAGTGCTCCTTCCTACCCTGGCCTCTGAGAACACCATTTCTAAACCCAAATGCCATTTTATGAGCGTCCATGCATCTGAGGTGAAAGAGGAACTCTGTAATAAAATCTCTTGGGAAATCTGGAGTTCCCTTCCCTGCACTGATGTTCTTGAAAAATCAAAGTACCAAAGCAAAACGTGGTTGGTGTCATAGCTGGGGGTTCTGAGAAGACAGACTGAGACCAACTTGCTGATGCTTCATGAGGAAGGTGGTCCCAGGACAGCACAAGTGAAGGAGAAAGGGAAGGGAAATCAAGGCAAGAGGTTGCCTTTTACAAGATGCACAGCTGATAACACAGTTATGGCGAATGTCTTCCAAGAAGCCGTATGGAACCATATGAGGGGATAAGGGAGCCTGCTGCCAGCCTGTTCCTGCCCCTTGTCTCTCTCTTGTCACAGCTCATCCCAGGGGAGTGCTACCTCCCAAACACATCAAAGCTGTGTTCCTGGACCTTTCTAGAAGCTTCAAGGGAAGACAAAGACTTTGCGGTTCAGACCTGGTACTGAAGAGCAGGTAGGAGAGGTAGCGGTCACTGATGCTATTCTGGCTAAGAAGCACACATGGTCAAGGGGTAGAGGTGGGGAGACACAGGGCCCCAACAGAACTGGGGTGATGCTTAAACTTGATCTGGAGCAGTTATTGAACACCAACTCAGAACACCAGAAAAGAATGGGCAATAAGGATTTTCTCCTCCAAAGCCCTTGCAGTGTCAAAGTGCAAAGCGTCTCCTTCCTCCTCTAGTGACCCCTGACACTATCTGATGATGCTGGAAAATTCTGGAGTTTAGCATGCAAACCACCTGCGTGGCCTGGCTCTCAGGTATGGAGGTGGCTCAGTCGTAGTTTTCTGGGTCACATTATTACAAATTCAGCTTTGAAGAAAACAGTCCCTCAGCCTAAGGGCGACATATCTTTTAAGTTACCAAAACACACTCTGCAGATGGCCTTCTTCCTCCTCCAGGAAGTTAGCAGAGTCATGCAGGCCAAGCTGGAGTAAGTGCTTGTGTGTTTACGTTTGCACTCTTGTATCAAAACTATTGTCGTAAGAGCTGGGCCAACCAACTAGAGAAGAAAGATGTGAAGAGCAGAGTCAAGTCAGCCCGGTCATAACAAGCGACGCTGTTCTCGATTAGCTGATAATAAGCAGACCCTCCGACAGACCAGTGAGCCCAGCCAAGGGCAGCAGAGCCATCCAGCTGGCCCACAGCCGACGGCGGACGTGTGAGCAAAGCCAGCTGAGACCAGCTGAGTCCAGTCCAGAGAAGCCGAAACTCGCAGACCTAGGAATGAAATAAATGTCTATTATATGCCACTGAGATTTTGTGCATGGCAGGAGGGTGGGTGTTACATAGAATAATTGTGACAAGAGCCGAGTGATAGAACTCCATTCATTCCAAGTTGAATTCTCCCTCCATGAATTCTAATTGACTCTCTCTGTGCCAGACTTAACTCATTTGTTCCGTTCTTTCATATACACATGTCACCTTCCAGACCTGATGGAAGGCACTTGAGTGTTCAGGGTGTGATTTCTTTGTTTCCTTATGAAGTATTTAGCCACCAGGCTGAGCATGCAGTAGACTTTCAAAATATTGATTGGATTTCTAAACCTACATGGCAGAGATTAATTTCCAATGCCACTCCTATTTGCTTTCCATAATTTTAGAATATGAAGACTACAAAAGAGTTTATAGTATCAGACCAAGTCTCTCCTTTTACAGATGAGAAAACTGAGGCTCAGAGAGATTGAATTACTGGTACATGGTCACAGAGCTGGTTGGAAGCAGAGCCAGCCACAGTGGCCAGGCCTCCTGACTATGACCCCGGTGCTTCTTTCCCCAGTACTGATGCCATTTCCCTACGTGATCTGCAGGGCTTGCCTGGCACCAGCAAGATGAGGATTCTGAGGCTAGATCTAGGCCTAGCAGGAGAGTACCCCATGATCAATTAACCCGATCTTCTAGGAGTGAGGAAATAGGGGCAGGTATGCCAGAGGCCAACTATCTCTGCGATGTCTAGCTGCTTATTATGTTTTCCTTTAAATCCACAAGAATGCCATTTTGTTAATTTCGCCTTTGTCTAGTTCCTGCTTTGAAATTCACTCTGGAAGCCTCCAAAGGCTCTGGTTGACTCCTTCCTGCACGTGCTTACATAGGATCAGCATTCTCTTCCCCTTGCTGCAAGTCAGCATTTAAAAGCCCTTCTAGTAACGCTCTTCAAGGTGGAGAGCACAGGACAAGAAGTCCCAATCCAAAAAGGGCTTCAAGATCTGAACAAGCAAAGTCAGAAACTGACACAGAGTTAAGAGCAACAAATGGAGATATTATAAGTGAGAGAATGGCTATTGACCTTTTGTTGCCTGCCCCTAAAAGCTGGGCCTAACCTTGGTCAGTATCATTCAGCCCCAGGCAGGGACCACCCAGTGCAGCACAGCTGGTTCTGAATTGCATCTAAAGGGGCCAGCAAGGGCTTCTGCTAAGAGCTACTCCCATGGGAGTGGGGGAAATGCAGCTGCTGCGTTTTTTTTAAACTTCTTCCTAAGCAAATTGAGGGGCTCTTTTCCAGGTTCCTAACTTTGTAGGGACCTTAACTTTATGTCACATCCTCAGAGAAGCCCTCACTGATGTCCAAGATAGGGTCAGATGCCCTATCATTTGTTCCCATGCCCCTTAAGCGTTTTCCTGCAGGGCTGGGATATTTCATTGATATGAGATTCATTAGTTATATGACCTGCCAATACTGGATGAACCAACCCAAAGAAAATATGCCACCCTTTAAGTTCTAATACAATGCTTTCCTGCCACTTAGAATTTGTATTGTATAGTTATTAAAGGAGCACTTTTAAAGTTATTTGGACAGATTTGTATGATCTAGCACTCTTGTGCAAAGGAAAATATACTTGAAAGTCACAGGTTGGGGCAAAAATCTTTAACTTTCTGCACACTGAAAATCTGAGTATTTCGATCACTTTGTGACTAAGTGTTGCCAAGGCCGGCACTGCTCTGCACGCAGTCACTGTCACGCCACCCATAACTCTCTCCCCCGGGTCTCATCAGCATTGCCACTGGGCTCACTCTTAACAAAAGGATTTTGCAGATCTTCCCTCATGCCATCTCCACAAAAGTCTCCTCAAGTGAATAAGACGGGAGTTATTTTTACTCCCAACTCGTAAACGGAGATTTTGAAGCTCAGAGCTCTGACGCTATGTGGTTACGTTGATATGGCAGAGTAACCAGCAGAGCTAGTACCAGGGCCCAGATAGTCTGATTCCTGGTGAAATGCTTCCTCTGGAACCTTCCAAACATTCATTCCTCTTACAGATTAAAATCCACGACTAGTGGCCCCACGCCTCTGAATGTCAGTGTCCACATCTGAAAAATAGGATACCAGATGACTTCATAGTGCTAGTGTGAAAGCTCAGTAAGTTGATTCTGGGAACGAGGCTGGCGCAGTGCGTGGCAGATAGCACATGGGACTGTGTTATTGCAACATTATATGTACAAGGGTCAACACTTCCCATGGCGAGATTTACAAAACGTGTGATACCTGATCAGAGAAAAGAGTCCACAGACATAAACAGATGTAATGCAGAAGAATAATCAGATGGGTGGGAGAGTAGAGACATTAAGACTGCTCTGGATGAAGGCGGGGTGGAATTATAGTTTGATTGCAGGTATCTGGTAAGTCTTCAGGGAAGGATGTGACATCTGAAGATGAGAGTGTTCAAATGGTGAAGTGGGGGAGTTGCATTGCATGGAGGGGTGCATGGAGGGGTGGGGGGCATCTGGGAGGGGAGGCACCATAGTCAAATGTAGAGAGGTCTGTAAGTACAGAACATATTCTCACAATAGCAGATTGCTTACATAGCTAGAAAATAAAGACATACTCTGAGTTTTACACTATGGGGAAAGGGAAGTCACGGAATGATTTCCAGCAAGGGAACAGTTTGCTCAGGGCCACCCTGTAGAAGGATAACTCGTTGACAGTGTATAGGATGGTGTGGTGTGGGTCAAGGTGGGGGAGGAGGGGCCCAGTGAAAGAGGCCATTTCAATGGTCCTGATAAGAGATTCTGAGGGTCCAATCAGGGTAGGACTTGTAGGAACATAAACAAAGATCAACCAGTTTGAACCATATTGTGGAGAGAGAACCAAGTGATTGTGTGGTTATTCATGGGGAGACCAAGACAGGTCTAGGGATGAGAAAGAGCAGCTGAATAAGTCCCTCCATATATCTGAGTCCTGATAGCTGGGACCATGTGGGAAGAGCAGCAGAGCCCTGATGATGTGGATTCAGGCTTAAGAGAAGGGGTCAAGGTGGAAAAGGGAGGAAATAGCAGGGCACAGGGGTATGATAGAAAAGGAGAGGGTTCAGGACATGAGAAAACTAAGCTCACACCTTGCCTGGGGCTCAAGGCTCTTAAGTCAGTCAGTAAGATTACTAGAATCAAAAACCCTCATGAAGACAACATATTGGAGAGCTGCTCCTGATCTCTCAGTGAATTGGACACACTCACCATCCCTGCACTGTTGGCACAGAACATTCTTTCATGGGCCACCAGATAAGGCAATTGGCTTGCACTAAGAAGGCATTTTATATGAAAAAATAATAATGTCCCCTTTCATCTTAAATTCATACTCATTCTAATCTTCCTGCAGGAAGCAAAGATGACCAAGGAAGTTCTCTGCCCATCCCAGGTAATCAGTAGGGAGCCAACAACACCACTCAGATTGTTCTCCCTCTCACATGTGCACAGAGCCACGGTTTAATGGCTAATGTCAAATGTGTTGGTCATATGACTTCAAGGTATTTGCACAAGGCCCTTTCATGTTTGAAAGTTTGAAAATCCAGGACCTGCCTTGGAGAAACTCCTAGTTTAAGGAAGATCAGTCTCAAAAACCCTGACTTGGGGCAATTTAGGAAAAATGACCATGGTTCATTTGAGAGAAGGAGTTGGGAGGAGGCAAATTTCGATCTGGTTCATTAAAGCAAAAGACAATTTAGAGGAACAGAAAGGTGGGTGAACTGCTTCAGGTAAAGGGGAAAATATATTAAAATGATGTGTAGTATATTGAAGCATAATTAATGTCACAGTTCAGATTGTGTTAGAATGTAAGTACGAAAATATCCAGGTAGCAATAGCTTAAATATATCAAGGTTTGTTTATAACAAGAGATCTACAAGTAGTCAGTTGCTGGTGTTGATTCAGTCACTCAAAGATGTCAAAGATGGTAGTTCTGTCTTCTTAGCTGTTCCCTTATGCTGGTCCCAATATGGCTGCCTAGCTCCAGCCATCACATCTAGAAGAAAGAGAAAAGATGATGCCAGCTGTTTTAGTTTGGGTCACTTTCAAATCGCCCAAAGCAAAGATATCGATGTACATAGTTTATATGACAACTGACATCTAGAAGCAGAAGAGGAAACAAGGAGAGTGAGGGAGGGAAAGAAAAAAGATAATATAAGGACGTGCTGAGGAAGTTTCGGCCTTGGCCAACAAGGGCTTGGTTCCACCTGGGCCTCCAAAGAAGTGTACAAAATGTGTCCCAGAATTGTACCCCTGAAGGACATATAAGTATCTACCCACCAGCTCCTGTTTCTCATTGGTTAAGGGTCAATCCCAAGGGCATGAGCCCTGCACCTCCTGACTTTGCTTGTGTGTAAGCCCAGCGGGCTTACCTAGTGTCAAAGAAAGCCTGGAGCAGAGAGCACAGAGACGCGCAGCACACGCTTGAAGCTGAATGTTGTCTTCATGAAGCGAGTCCATATAGCACAGCACCATCCACTGAAGCGGCAGTGGAAATCGGAGGGGGGCTGAGGGTATGCAACATGCAGTGCCATAGCTGTTCGCCAACCCAGCACACTGCCCCATGGTTTTGTTTTGGGTTTGTTTGTTTTTTTTCACTTGAACAACAGAAATTTATTTTCTCATACTTTGGGAGGTTACAAGTCCCAGATCAAGTTATCAGCAGGTTTGATTGCTTCTGAGGCCTCTCTCCTTGGTTTGTAGGCGACTGCCTTATTGTGTCCTGACGTGGTGCTTCCTCTGCGCACACATATCCCTGGTGTATCCAAACTGCTTCTTCTTGTGTAAGGACACCAGTCCCATTGGATTAGGCTCTATTTTAATGACCTAATCATGCCTTTGAATGGCCTATCTCCAAACCACATTCTGAGGTAACGGCTAAGGCTTCAATATATGGATTTGTCAGAGGGGACAGAATTCTCCCATAAGGAGTTATAATTTACGTACCATCAAATGACTCCATTGGGAGCATACACTTCCTCCCATATCTCATTGGCCAGAACGGCATCATCTGGCCACAGCGAGCTGAAAGAGAGGCCAGAAAGTGAGCATGTCAGTTTTCCCAACCTCTAGAATAGAGGTAGAAGGGAAGAAAAAGATTGAAAAGGACTCTTGATGGAGTGAAAAATCCTAAGATTTCAGGTCCTCAGCAGACATGCTAGATTAGATCCCCTACCCTGAATCCTTCGTTTTATACAAGAGAAAGGAACGGAGTCCTGGATTTGGTGGCTCACTTGCCTGACCCTAGCCTGGAGTTGGGAAGGAGCTGACACCAGGCCTTCCAGCTTTAGAGATCTTTCCATTCTTTCCATGATACCATCCTTGAGCAGTAGGAGAACGTGTGACTTGGAAATCTGTTTAAAAAAAAAAAAAAGAAAGAAAGGAAAAAGAAGAGAGAGAGAGAGAACCCCCTCCCCCTACATAACTAACACTCAATCTGTTGTCACAAGACCTGGAACAATAAGCCCAGGCATTCGGACTTGCTCTGGGGGACAATGGGAGCCATTGCAGAATCTTAAACAGGAGCCTGGCAATTTGAGTTGCTTCTAGGTAGATATTATATAAATATAAGGGGTTATTTCTCTGCTGATTACAGCCGCTGATTCAGCCAAGGGGAAATGGAGTTCTGGACAGGCTTGTACCTCCAGCAGTGACTGCAGGTGCTGTGGAGGGGAGGTGCAGGCTGCTGTCTGACATTCTCAAAAGGCCCCTGCTCTCCCGAGAACGGCTTGATGCTTATTGCTAATAACAAGGCTGGCAGCCGGCTGCAGCTTTCACTCAAAATTCTCCAGCTTTCGGTAATCAAAGCCAGGCCTGGGTTGTTCCTTGGCCCTAGACTGCAAAAGGAATTTCCTTTATTTTTGAACATGGAGAGAATAAAAAGAAGTACAAGTTGTTTTATAACACAAGTGGGGCAGCAATTTGAAATAGGCATTTAGTCATCTCTTAGGGACTAACATCAGGACTCATTTAAGGGCTTGGAGTGTTAATAAGGATGAGATGTATTTATTTTTCCCTGGGTTCTTTTTAGGAATCCCTGGGCAACGTTCTGGAATTGATGTACACTGGTTCAAATTTCACACAGCCCCCCATTTTCCATGCTGACTCTCCCACCCCTCTTTTGATTGAGTTGCACCTCCTATTAACTTGGAGGAAATACTGCATCCAGGGCGCACGACTCGGCATAATTGGCGCCCAGAAACTTTGCTCATCGGGTTGAGGCAGCTCAGCAAACAATATGGCCTGCTTTTACCTAGGGAATCTGGTTGGAAAATTGGACATTAAGTTCCACTTCTAATTGAAATGAATCTGATGGCTTCAGAAGAGTCCCCAGTGATCCCAACCCACATCATAAAACCACCATAGGCAAATTGGCACCATTCAGCCTTGGCTCAAACAGGCTTGGGAGTAAAAGAAGATGTAAACTGAATTTGTGGTTGTTTTTATCTTCAGATAGACAGGCTGAGGGGGAGTTTCCCGAGAAGAATTCTTGAGTTCGATTACATCATCTTTCTGACAGCCTGGGAAGCACTGTGTTAAGAGCAGAAAGCACTATGTTAAGAGTCGAAGCTTATCTCTGTCAGTACGCGGTGCTATGTTTCTTGGTGAGTCATTTCATCTTTCCACGACTCAGTTTCCTCAACTTCAAATTAGGGATGATAACCTCACTGTGGCTCACCGGTTGGCACTGGGCTCAGGCATGGCTGTTGGGTGGTTTGCCCAAAGCGCTGAGTCCACAGACCTCAGGGTTCCTGATTAATGGACTTTCTACCCCACCAGCTGACATCCAAAGGACAAGTTGCTCTTCCTCCCATTAAACTTGGCTGCGAAGTTAGATGCGTTCAAAGCAAAGGACAATGACAAGACAAGGATAGTCAATGGTGGACAGTGATTTCTGTCAGCAGGGGGCCCTAGGTATCCACATCAGCTCTCTATCTGTCACTGCTGCATCTATTTACGTAGCAATAGACACATATTCTGTACCCACTCTAAAGGACGCCGGCTCTTGAATGCATGCTCTATGCCAGACATCTGTTAGGAGATTCCCGCGTATCAACCAGAATCCTCTCACACAGCCATGTCAGGTAAATTTTAATATTCCCTCTTTACGGGTAAGGTGAGACACAGCAAGTGAGCTTAGCCAAGTTCGCACAGCTTGTATGTTATTTATTGAGCAGAAGTGGTACCAAAGCTTGTCTTCCCGCTCTACTGTTCTAGGGAGAAAAGGTAAAAATAAGTAAGACCTAGTCCTGCCTCTTAAGACATTCAGTTTAGTGGCAGCGGTGACATCGTACACAGAAATAGATGTGAGCAAGCAGAATAAAGGTTTGAGGGGACATAAACACTGCTACTTTCAGGAAGTAGACATCGAGTGAGAGAAGGAGAGCGGGAGAGTATTAGTTGGCTCTCGCTGCCGTAACTAACAACCCTGAACCTCGGTGACTTGCAACAGTTCTTACTCACACTTCCGTGCTAGTAGTGTTGACCAGTCTGTCCGGGGCTTTTTGCAGCTGGGTTCAGGTCTGCTGGTTATGAGCCAATGAGAGGGCAGCCATTTCTTGGCATGGTGATGGCGGAGACACAGGAAGGGCAGCGGAACTACACACGCATGCGTCAAGGTGTGCTTGCGTCATTGCTGCTAACATCTCATTGGCTGTGGTTTGTCACATGACCAAGTCCCAAAGTCAGGGCCCCAGCAAAAAGTAGAAGAAAAAATTGGGTTTAATAATCTCATCTACCCCCAGAGAACTTCAGGTTTTATAGTAAAATATCTGCACGATTAATTTTTAAATATGTGTGTTTCTTCAAAACAAAATTCCAATTTAAAGAATACTATTTAACACAAAAGCCATTCCAGAAAGATAACAATGGAAATTTCCTGGGGATGGAGTGGCATAGCCCCAGGTGACACTTCTCAGCCCATTTCCTATCCCAATAAAAACAAGAACTCACCACACAAATCCTGCAATCTAGTGGTCGCTGTAATGTGTCTCCAGTGCTATGGGAACTTATGAGAGGCATTTATCGCTCATTCATTCATTTAGCAGATATCCATTTGGCGTTACTGTGTGCTTAGGCACCAAATCACTGCTATCATGTAACTCACATATCTAGAAGCGACAACAGATTCTGAGTGAGAACAACCAGGGTGAATTATTGAAGGAGAAGAGGAGGAAGATATGGAAATAAATAAAAGGAGAGCCTTGTTTATATTGGGGTTCTGGCAGAGACTGGTAGGGGTTGTATCCCAATATCCTTTCCTTTATTAATAGTCAAAATGTAACTGACCACGTGGCTACCTAGGATAAAGATATTTCCCAGTCTTCCTTGCAATGAACTATGACCACTAAATTTAGGCCAAGCGCTAAGGCAAAATGGTGCAAGCAACCTGTAGGACATGTTCTTACAGAAGGGAGGCATGCCCTGCTTCCCCCGACCCCTGCCACCCTTCCTCCTGGTTGGAATATGAATGTGATAACTAGAGTGACCTTGAGAATGGAGACCACTTGAGATGAAACATGGTAGAAGAAGCTTGGGTCCCTGAGGACTTCTTGGAGGTAAATGGCCAAACCCACTTGGTACTGTTGATCTCTGGGCATTGGTGGGAGCCAAAACGACACTTTGACGTTGCTTCCGTGCTGTTGTATTGAGTTTTTGTTAACTTGCAGCTGAAACTATCCTAATAAAAGCTTTCAGAGGCCGTCTTCCCCACAAAAGTGAAAAGCGGCTGATACTTGAATGATGAGCAGACAAAAAGTGTGAGGTTAATTTGTTCCAGGCAGAGAAAACAGCACTTGGAGGTAAGACCCAGAGGTAAGAGAACATGGGGGCTGAGGCTGGTGTGGAGGGGGAGAAAGGTCAATTGTCGCCGCCATGAGCTTAGACCCTTTCCCGTTGCCCGTGTCGTTGCCCATGCATCTACTCCCTCTCCTTTTCTTCTTGCTCTCTGCTTTTCCCTCGGGCATTTCCCCCCTCCTTCTCTTTCTTTCCCATGCCGCCCTCCCTTCTCGCGCTCTGCCTGCATACCTCCTTCCTTGTCTTCCTTTTTTCCTTAAATCTTTTTCACAAATACTTGTTGAGTGCCTACCAATATCCCAGGCACGGGACTAGGCCCTGAAGACACGCACTGACGGAACTGGCCATCTTTGAGACAGGCATTCACTGAAGAGGAAGGGACGGGAGAGTACATGTGGCCTTCCTGGGGCGAGCACGGAAACATGCTGCTCAGCTCTCTTCCTTCCAGAAAGCCATCAGGGCCCAACATCTAGAACTGCAATTGGCTGACTGTTCCCAGCTGCTGACTTCCATAGGATTGCCCTCAGCTTTTGCACTGAGATCACACTCCTCTTGGGGTGTCTTGGCCAACAACCGATCAAGGCAGAGGCATGTGCCTTTCTACCCAGCACCAGTACTTCTGCCTGGGCACCTTTGCCGGAGTCTCCCACGATAGGCAGAAACTTTTCAAATCTGCATTGTACCCCTGCTGTCACTCCCGCACCCAATCCTGCTCTCACCCTCTTCCTTTGGTGGGGTGTCTCTCCCAGTAGACCCCAGGCGTTCCTGACTGCATCACAGCACTTGCTTCCCAGAGAACCCCACTTTCCCTGGACTTCAAGGCAAGTGAGAGCTTGTCACACTCCTTAGAGGTCCTGAAGGAAAACCAGCGTGTCCAGAGCTCAGAGAATGCAAGGACAGTAGTTGCTGATGACACACAGGTGGCATGTGTGACTTATAAGGAACTCCTATGTGCATTGAGAAGAGATTGAAAAGTTTCTCAAAATTCACTCTACCTGCTGGATGGACTAGAGGGGACAGAATACCAGCCAGGAGAAATGGAAATCGGTCCAAGGGAGAGATTAAGGGGCCTTCTCTAGTGTGGTGGCCTTATGAGCGGAGAGCAGTGGACAGATTCTAGCTGACCTAGGTGCTTGTTGAAGGAGAGCCAGCAGTGTTATTTAATCATGAATCCAATCTTGGAAGGAGGAGGGTGATGAAAAAGGAGGCATCGAGGGCGAGGAGCTGCATGTGGATTTCCTGTTCTCTGAGAAGGTAAGTACTGCTGGAAAATGGACACATTTGGGGGTAAAGAGCAACAGCCCATTTGCAGACATGTGAATTTGGAAACTGGACTTACGAGTATGGAGAGGAAGAGTGATCTGACCATGGGATACACATTTGGAAGTCATCCTCACACTCACAGGAATTGAAAACCCCTGGAGCTGACGAGGGGACACAGAGAACTGTCCCTTCCATCCTGGATCTCTGCTATGTCTTTTTTTTTTTTTTTTTTAAAGAAAGTTACAGGCAAGAATGAAGGTGACTAGGCAGGCAGGAAGAGAGAAGAGGAAGAAGCATCTAATTT
This sequence comes from Solenodon paradoxus, assembly GCA_004363575.1. Lineage (NCBI taxonomy): Eukaryota > Metazoa > Chordata > Mammalia > Eulipotyphla > Solenodontidae > Solenodon > Solenodon paradoxus. The sequence goes on from RJWH01008389.1 coordinate 29,748, forward strand.
ATTTTATTTAGTTGTTCATCTTGGTTATTCACCCCGGTCACAGGTCTTGAACCAGGGACCTTGGGATGGACGGATGTGGATTCCACCCAGTGGACTAGACCACTGGGCTACCAGGTCACGCCCCTTCTAGGTTTTCTTATTCATCTGCTCTCAAAAGCTCCCAACACCCTGTTTCCTTCCAGGAAGGCTTCTCAGGTGGAAAGGAGATAGACTATGCTGAGAAGCAGCCCAACCTGGCCCTTCTTGCCTTAGGAATTCAGGGTCCGTACACTCCTTAGTCCTCAGTCTGGCTCTTCAACCAAAGCACTCCAGTCAGATGAGCTTTTCCAATAATCTTGTCTCCCTTCCTTACAGACAAGACTCCCCTGTGCTGAGGATCAGCCAGTGAAGAGGAGGAAAGGTGCAGGGTAACCGGGAAACTTGGGAAGGCTCTCCCTCCACGTGTCTAGCTCTCAAAGGCTGCCCATAAAACACTCTGCCCGCTGCTATCTAAACCCCGCATCGCAGATACACAGTAAAATTGTGTTGAATGTATGAGATCATTTTTATCACTTGGTTGCCCGATCAGCATGTCTGTCAGAAAGCCCATCTCTTCGATTTTACCTTTCCGTATGGATGAAAACAAGTTGGCCATTATTTTCCAGACAAGTGCTTGTCAAATCAGAGTTCCTTCTAGAGAAGGAGCTTGCCACAGAGTGAACAGCATGGCAAGAGAGACCCACCTCTCTCATCTCTGTGAAACAGGATGACAGTCCCCACTCCACCCGCCTTAACCACGAAGTTGGCCTGAGGAGTAAGCAGAAATCTCCACACAACTATGCTCATGCCTTTCCCCAGAGCTGGTGGCTTTATAATGCTACTGACCTCGCCCTAAACTGAGTCTTAGTTGTTGAATGGAATAATCTCCTTTTCCCTGAGATAGGACATTTTGCAGCAGAAATTTCCATGTCGACAGGCCTTGGGAGCTTGCATTGATTCACAGATGACATACGGTGTGATGGACCTTTGTCAAACTTTGGGCACACGCACCTTCTAGCAGCCTACCAGCTTCACTTGTAGGGCGTTGCCTCTCCTCTCTTGTGTTCTGTGGGTTGGGGCGGGGGGTGGAATTCTCGATATGGAAATCAAGGAGGGCTCTCCTTCGCTACCTTAATCCATTAAAGGGCAGTCAGATGATCTAATCCGGGAAGACCTGAAAGGAC
>RJWH01008390.1:0-30947 GCA_004363575.1 Solenodon paradoxus
GCCCCCACCATTACACAGGTACTGACACCTGGACCCACATCCAAGTGTATGAAAACCACTGGAACTGTCCGTCACTGCTGTCTGATTTGATCCCAGACACTGGACTTGAAGAGCTGCTGAGGCTCCAAACGCCCTTGAAACCACACAGACAATCCACAGTCCTTACCAAAGATGACATAGCTTTCAATGATGTGGACCCCAGCATTCTGAGCCAAAGATATGTTATGTCTTCCCAGAGTCAGTACAATCACATGATGCCTCATTTGGCATCCTAAAAAACTGGACCTGGGATTACAGCACGCCCCAGCATATCCTCAGCCACAGGAAACAGTCTTCCCTTAACAAAGTCAATACATGAATTCCGGAAGAGGGGATTGCTTATTCAAATGCTCAGTCACATACACAAGATCACAGGGATCATCAAAACTAGGGACATGACTTTGTGAATAGAACACAGTAAATCTCAAAAAAAAAAAAAAATGCAACAGCCCTCAACAGATCCAAAATTGCCTGACAGAGATTTCAAAATAACTGCTCTAAAAGGACTGGAGAATTACAAGCAAATACAGATAAACAATTTTGAAACATCAGGAAAATAAAAGGAAAAAATGGAAAGTACAACAAGAGAAAAATTTTTTAAATAACCAAAATAAAATTTCTGAGACTACAATGAGTGAACTGAAGAATTCAATAGAGAGATTCAACAACACACTGAACCGAGCAGAAGAAAGAATCAATGCTTGAGAAGGCAGATAAATTGAAATTATCCAATCACAGGAGCAAAAAGAAAAAAAAAAGAAATGCTATAGGACTTATGGGACACCATTAAAAAATTAAATGCATAATCGGAGTCACAAAACAAGAGAGTGAGAAAGAGGTAGAAATCTTATTTCTAGCAATAACAGCTGAGAACTCTCTAAATCTGAGCATAGATTTGGGTATTTAAGTTCACAAAACTAGTAAATTACCTCAACACGTCATTCCAAATGACCACACCCAAGACACATTATAATAAAACTAACTAAACTTGAAGAAAAAGAGAGAATTTCAAAGGCAGAAAATTTTTAAAATTCTAACACAAGACAACACCCATTAGGCAATCAGTAGATATCTCAGGAAAGACCCTTTTAAGCCAGGAGAGGTGAACAATATATTCGAAGTGTGGATAGAGAGAAATTGTCACACAATATTATATCACTTGGCAGAGTTGTCCTTCAGAAAGAGATAAAGAATTCCCAAAGCAAACAGATGCTAAGGGAGTTCATCACCCCTAGATCTACCTAACAGGAAATACTGAAAAGTTCTTTCAACTGAAATAAAAGGATACCATCTATTAACATGAAAATATACATGTTGGTAAAGGTACAGAGAGAGCCATACTCAGAATACTACATACTTTAATATGATAGTATATCAACTACTTAATTGTATTATAAATCTTAAGGGTCAAAGTACTAAAATAACTAACTAATGATGTATTAATAGATAAACAACATGAAGGATGTAAATTTTAGCATCAAAAATATAAAAGAGGGGAATAAAGGGGTGAAATATTTTGTATGCAATTAAAATTAAATTGCAATCAGTGCAAACTGAATTGCTACATCTGTAAGATATTTTAGGTAAGTCACATGATAACCACACATCAAAACCAACAGTAGGTTCACAGAAGATAAACAGAAGAATAAGTATACCTCTATGGAAAATCATCAATTCACAAAGTAAGGTAGCAAAAGACAGAGAAAAAAACACATATAGAATCAAATAAAAACGGAAACACAGAAAACCAAACCCTGTGGAATACTGCGAAACAGTTCTCACAGTGAAGTTTATAGCAAATAATACATACAATAAGCAACAGTGTAAAAAAACAATCATTGTGTTATTATATATTATTATATTGTTATCATTCACAATAATCAAGATATAGAAACAACTTAAATGCCTGTCAATGGATGAATGCATAAAGATACAGCATGCATAGATACAATGGAATATTATTCAACCATGAGAAGGAAATTCTGCTATCTGCAAAAATATATATGACCTATGACCCCTGAAACATTACGCTAAGTGAAATAACTCAAACAGTGAAAGATAAATATTGTTTTATCTCATTTATATTTAGGATCTAAAAATCTGAACCCAAAGAAACCCAGCAGTAGAGTGGTGATTATCAGAGGCTAGAGGGTGAAGGGAATTGGGAAATGTTCTTCAGAGGTACAAACTTCCAGTTGTAAGATAAATAACTTCTGAGGAACTAAAATATAGCATGGTGATTAGATAAAAACACTGTATTGTAAATTTGAAAGCTGTTAAAAGAGTAGATCTTAAATGTTCTCACCAACAACAAGAAATGGTAGTTACATGACAATATGAAGATAATAGTTAAAGCCAGGATGGCAATAATTTTGCAATATATAAAGGTACCAAATCAACACATCGTACACCTTAACTTATGCAATGATGTATATCAATTACATCTCAATAAAGTTAGGGAGCAAAAAAGAAGACAACCAAAAAATAGTACCTCCCAAAAGTAACCACTGAAAGGATTAAATGACATATTGAAGGTAAAATGTTTACAGTAATATCTGATTCATTCAAATACTCAAGTTATATAAGGTATCTATATGGTTAATAGTAAGTGATTTTGCAAACTCTCTAAGAAAGATAATAAGCTGAACCCAGAAAGATGCAGCTTGTCTAAGATGTTCGTTGAAGCCAACCAAGCTTTCAGTTTCTTCATCTATTTACTTAATTGTTCAATTTCCAGCAAACACATTTGGTCATTTCAGAACTGATAATCTATACTCCCACGGGAAAAAACTTTACCAACTAGAGTACGCCACTTTTATGTATAGTTGCTTTTGCCTTTAGTCTTATAGTGCTCACTCTTCTCCAAAGTTATTTATATCAGCATTTTCCCCCCAACCTCCTTCAGTGAAGTTGTTTCACATCTTGTAATACAATGAGATGACTTTCTTACAGTTTGCATTCCACTTTAGGATCCTCAAACTTCATAAAGGATTTTGAGGCACATTCTTTTTGCTGTAAAGTTATGTGAGTTTTGACAAGTACATAGTGTCATGTATCCACAAATACAATATTATACAGATTAGTTGGGCTACTTCTTTAGTGGGAGGCTGTCACAGGCTAAACTAGACATTCTAAATCTATACACTTCAAAAGAAGTATCAATAATGCAAACATTTCTGAAAATTAAATACTTATGTCCGTGTGTTAATTTTTATTAAGGAGAGTCTCAAATGATTTCATTATTCCCATGATTTTAAGTAGTGTAATCGAGAAAGTGTATATATCTAGAAATCTTTCTTTGGCTAAGAACAGGATGCATACTCTTATTATATGCATTATACCTTTTTTAGAAATCCTAATATCTGGGACCATCAATTGCATAGCAACCACTCCCCTGCAATGTCAAATCTGTACTATATACTACATATATACATACATATATGTATATATATACACACACACCAGGAAAACTGCATGTTGAATTTTTTCAATAAAAATACATTATATTACTTTATTATGAAAAACTGTTCATTTAGTGTTTCATTGATTTACTTGGTTCCTATAGACACAGTGACCCTCAAATTCCCAGAATTATAAATAATTATGAGGTTCTGAGATTTGTTTTGTACTATCAGGACTAAACAGTGGATACTACAAATACTTTTGGGAATGTAAATTGGCAAACTCTTTCAGATGTAATTGGGGCCATGCCTCAAGAACCTAAAAAATGACTTTCTCTGCTGGAAATGTATCCTAAGGGCTATATATGGTAATTATAGAATCAATGACTACTATTTAAAAACATGAAAAAGAAAATAAATAACTTCAGTTCACTTAATAGGAGGGTGTTTACATAACTGACAAATCCATTTGATGGAAACATATACAGTCATTAAAATGTTTATAAAGCATTCACAAGTATTCAGTAAGACAAAAGGCAGATATAAAATTATATATAGTCCATCATTATAATTATGTAATAATTACACATAATAAAAAGACTGGAAGGATATACACCAGGAATATTCGTAAGTTGTCTTTTCAGTTTTCCGTACATTCCGAAATGCTCTAAAGTCAGCAAGCTATTAGAGCTGAAGTGTGTGACTAACGCCCTCCCTAGGGCAAGCACCACAATAGTGGAGAGTTCAAGAGCTTTAGCAGATGACATCAGCGAGCAAGTCTTTTAGTAATATTGCTGACCGCATCAACCTTCTATGGACAAACTACCACTGAGTCCCTTTTGCATCATGAGAACCGATGTTGAGAACAATGTTGGTTTTGACTATTTACTTTCAGTTTACTCCTATTGTTTGCAAATCTCAATTGGTTTCACATTTTGTGTAGCAGGCTAACAGATTCTGCTGCTAAGGAGACAATGGGACCACAATTAGATTCAGACAGTTTTGTACTCACACAAACAGCAAAAGCAAAACAAACATGGCGTGGGCTGGCTTCATGCATCACTTGACTCACAGGACAACAGCAAATCAAAGGGATCAAATGAAAACTAGCGTGAGAAATAGGTTTTTCCATTGTTGAGCAGCCAATCTAGACTTCAGCTAAGTAGTTCTAGAATCTGCAGCTGCAGTCTAAGGAAAAGGGAGTGGTGTGGAATGTCCATGCCTCCCTGGAACCAGGGAGACAGATGAGAAAGACGGAAACTACCTCTGGGAAGCCTATGAGGGGCTGCCAATGTTACAGGTTCCCAGGAAGATCACAGGGCATCTTATCAAGACTTAGGCCAGCCTACATTTGAGCCTATGGGACCTCAGGAGACATGCGAGGTTGTCAGAGTGCCAGCATGGAACTGCTACCCTACACATTTGTCCTACTCCCTTTTACTGTTAAAAGTGCCCTGGTTTGGACATTAAAAATATGGTCATCCTACATTCTTAAAGCGAACATTTTCTACCTATTTTCCATAACGTGAAAAACACAGTACACACAAACTTATTTATAGATGTGGAGTGGAAATAAATGGAGTGAAAGTCCAGCTCTAATTTACTTGGTAATGTGGTTTTAATTACATAGTCGATCAAGATTAGTTAAGTAAATAAAAAAGGGGGGACTTATTAATATGTGTTATCAAGCCACAAAAATGAAATAATTGAACATTGATACAGGATTAGGTACATAAATAATTAGAACAGAATGGAGAAAGTAAGAAACAGAGATTTTTTTTGTTTAAATTATGAAATTGGGATAACAAATACATGGCAGAATGATATATTAAATAAACACTGTTGAACAACTGACTGAAAGGAGAAAGATTAGGTTCCTTGCCTCACACCAAGGAGCAAGCAAATTGTAAGAAGATTAAATGAGGTGTGAATTGATTCTCCTGTAATTTATAACTGTTATAAACTAATGAAACCCTATTAAAAATAAAAAAAGATAAATGTAAACATGTATCTGATTACGCATGGTCTTGCAATATAGGAAACAAAGGTAACATCATACAGAGAAAAAGACCTAAGAGGTTTAGCTGTGTAAATATGAAACTTTTATCGCAAAAATTTTATGCTTACTTCACAGCACTATTATTCCCATTTCTCAGATGAGAGAACTGAAAATCAAAGGCTAAATGACTACAACCCTAGTACAACAGCACCAATTTGAGATATAACAAGGCAGCTCTCAGTAGACAGCATGTTCTAAATCCCCTGTGAGCTCAAATGGCCTATCTTCCCCAGAAATCCCTAAGTACCTAAATTCATGCTCCTCCTCCTACTATTTTATAAATAAGCTTAGTTCATGAGCATAGGTGGCTGAGGTATTGATTAAAACTCCAGAAAGGTTTTATGCAGTCAAAATCTATCCCATAGAGAATTTGCCAAAAAAGCAATAAAGCATAGATTCTTTATGCACGTAAATGAATTTTTATCTAAACTCATCTGAAAGCAAGATGATTTCTGGCCTTGATCTTATGTGGCTCATCTCACTTGCCACTACTAATACCAATACCAAGTACTAGGAGGAAATGTAGCAGCAAAACCATTACTCAGGACATTCTGAGAGAAAATTCACCTTTGTCACATTTAAGTGTATTATTTGATTTTCCTACTTTGCAAAGACAAACAAAAAATAGTTCAAAGAAATGAGTAGGCTAACTTAAGGTGTTATTCACAAAACATTTTGTTATGAACAGTAAAATCTGAACAACTTGGGAATAAATCTGTAGACGATTATAATGTTGCCTAACAAGAAAAACAGATTTGCAAGTGTAGATTGTCTCCAGAAACTACAATGCCAAACTACTTTTAAAACTCAGAGAGGTTCAAATCCTTCTCACTAAAATGGCTTTGCCTGCAAGTCTCCTCGCAATAAGAAGAGTGAAAGTTAGGCAGGCCTTTAAGGACTGGCTACTATAACCTCTTTATTTTCACATAGAGAAACTAAGATCAAGATGGCAAAAACCATAAGATAAAAATGAACACAACATAACTACATTGACAAAGAACATAAACGCAACATTCCTCCAAACAAGAAATACTCAATAAATCCAAGTTAAAAATCACAGGCATTTATTGAGCATTTTCTGTGTGCTAGGCATTAATTGCTTATTTAATTCTCCCAATGACTTGCACAATAGATGCTATTTTTATCCACATTTATACACAATTCTTGAGTCTTGCCTACAGGGCATATGGGGAGATATTCAAGTTTGTCAGGATGTCAACATGAAACTGCTTCCATACACATTTGTCCTGCCTTCTTTCAGACTTCAAAGTATTCTGCTTTAACTACTCACCATCCTCATCTTTCCAACATCTAAGTGCAGCAATGTCCTATGGTTTCAAATATCTTCATGCTCATCTTAAATGCCATCTCCAGAGAGACCTTTTTGGGTTACCCAATATAAAAGAGGTCATCCTGTTATTGTTTATGAAAGCACCATACCTATTCCTTTCACAGCATTAAGCACATTCTATAATTATTTCATTGTGTATCATCTGTTCCCTGTTCTTCATGGGATGGTGAGCTCTTTCACAATACTGAAGAAATCTATCTCAGTTCTCTGTCACAGCATCTATTACACAAAGCATGACAAAAGTAGCAACTTAAAATAACTTTGGTCAGCAATCAGGGCCTCCATGCTATTCATGGATAGTCTATAGATAACTCTTAACTTACCATGGTCTGACACCTGATTTTTTGACTTTACAAATGGGCAAAAGTGATTCACATTCAGTAAAGATCATATATCAAATTTTCAGTTTTTATCATTTACCAGGCTGTAACCACCAGTACAATATTTTTTCATGATGCTGAGCAGCAGCAGTGAGCCAGAGCTCCGAGTCAGTTACACAATCATACAAACAACCCACACCACCATTATTTTTTTATTTCAGTACAGAACTCAATAAAATACATAAGATGACCAACACTTGACAATAAAATAGGCATTGTGTTAAATGATTCTGCTTAGCTGCAGGCTAATGCTGCAAGTGTTCTGAGTTCAATTAAGGCTGGCTAGACTGAGCTATGATGTTCACTAAGTTAGGTATGTTCAATGCATTTCTGACACATTTTCAACTTACAGCGGGTTTATGGAGACGTGACCTCATCATATTAAGTTGAGAAAAATCTGTACAAGAATTTGCATTAAAAAAATAAGCTTCTCAGTGGTTCAGATGAAGGTGCTTTACAGATCACCCATTTTTAATAAATGGCTATTTATTTATTCAAATTTTATTGAGAGTCTCCAATGCGTCAAACATTATGCTCAATAATAAGACAAAAAAGAATTCACTAAGTTGTTATGAAGTCTGGAAAAGGAAATAAACTTCACTAACACAAAGGAAGGAAATACTCTAAATCCCATAAAGCAGGTAAGATAATGGTATAAAGTAAAAAGCCCAGAAGGACACAGAAAAGTTTTTTAAGACTTTGCTGTCACTGTTATCATAGTGTCTAGCCAAAAAGTAAGGAAAAGAGCTTTCATATTTATATTTCACAGCAGGTTTGTGGAGTTTCCTAAGTAATTATTATACTTTAGGAGGCTTTATTTGGACACTGAGCAATTATAATACCATGTGTACTTCAAAATAAATGCTTTCTAACTCTACAGGATGCTGAAAAATCACGCTGGTAGAAAGCAGCGTGCAAAATGTCCTGTTTCAGCAGGCGATATTTTAATGTCGCATTTTCATATCCTCACTCTTTGCAGAGTGCAATGTTCACACACATAATGCTCAGTGCCCTTTTTAGTAAGAAAAACTCCAGAAACTATAAAATTTACACCCAAGTTGAAGTCATTAAAGAAGTGGACTAAATAAAAACTTTTAAGGAACCACAGTCAGAAATAGGTAATTATAGAACTTGACTTTCATCCATGGTTCTCAACATATTCTTCTGAATTCTAAATAATCTTGAGAGTTTTTAAAAATTTTTCTCATAACTCATTCTTCTATGTAGTGTCATTGAAGAAAAAGGATTAAATTTTTGATTTATTGATCAAATTTGGTCATACATTGAATCATTCCCTCATTTATTCAAAAAATATTCATAAACCTAAAGTATGTTCCAGGCTCTATCTTAGGAGTTAGGCATGTAACAGCAAATAAAACAGACAAAAAGCCATGCCCTCATGGAGTTTCCACTCAAGTGATGTGTAATTAGGTTTTGTAAACAAAAAGATTTATTAATTAGATTTGTTAGCAAAGGCTAATTTATGTCTAATAGTGATAAATGCTGTGTGGGAAAGCAGGAAGCACAAGTACTAATTGATGGCTTTAATAGTTTACACTGAATGGTCATGGAAGACCTGAGAAGGTGACATTTGAGCCAAGTCTTGAGAAAGTTTAGGAGTAAAGACATGGTACAGATATCTGGGCAAAGTCCATCCAAGAAAAAAAAAAGTAAACATAAATATACCCCTGTGGAAGCAGGTCTGGCATATTCAAGGAAAAGCAGAGACCAATGCAACTAAGTAGTGTGCATAGAAGTTAGGGAGATAGGCAGGAACACGATCCGAGAACCTTATGGTAAAGCTTTCACTCTGGTGGAGGTAAGAATCACTGGAAGACTTTGTTCACAGAAGTAACATAATTCTTTAGCTATATCACTGTGCTGACCTATGACGAACAGACCATAGACAGTCAAATGTGGAAATTAGGAGCATGGTTAGGAAGATATTGCTATAATCCAGGCTAGAAAGTGTGCCTTGGAGCAAAGTGGTAGTAATGGGAATGATGAAAAATAAATGTCTAGGATACCTAAGAACTGATCCTTGAGTATTCCATAGTTTAGAATTGAGGAAAAGGAGGAGGGGGTCATGAAAAGACACTTAGAAGGAAAAAAAAGCAGTGAGATATGAAGTCAAGAGATTATACTATCCTTGAAATAAAGTGAAGATATTATATCAAGGAAGAAGAAGTAATTATATTAAATATTTCTAAGTCACATTACATGAAGACTGAAAATGAGTATTGAGTTTAGCAATAGAGAGATCATTATAAACTACTAGTTTGCCAGGGTGGCAATAATACAATGTCACAGATTTGGGTAATTTAATGGAGATTTATTCAATTATAGCTCTGAAGGCTATTAAGTCCAAGATCAAAGTGCTGGCAATTTTGACTTTGAAACTAATCTCCGTGGTGTGCAGACACTCTCTGTATCTTTTCATGGCTTTTCTTCTGTGTGCACATGTCCCTGGTATCTCTCTGTGTGTCCTCATCTCCTCTTTTTATAAGGATACCATTTCTACTGGAAGAGGGTACACCCACCCTCTTACCAAATGCAGCCACATTCAGGGGTAATGAGGTTTAGGATTTCAACATATGAATTTGGGAGGGCACAACTGAGTGTACAACAAAACCTTTACAAAACCAATTGTGTATGGAATGTTAATATTCCGAAACATTTAAGAACAAATTAGGGAATCATAACAGACAGCAACTGTAAACTACTCCATCAAGAGCTCTTGTAAAGGGAGCAAAAAATGGGACAGCAGCCAGACTGGAAACTAAAATTACGAGAACTATCTTGCCATTTATTAGGATGGGACAAACATTACTAGGTTGTGTTCATGAAAAAGATCCACGATAAAAAAAATGATGATTGAGGAAAGAAAGAAGAGAATTGCAATAAGGTATCTTAGAATTGGTGAGCAGAGATGGGACTAGGTGCAATGGCTTTTTCAGCTGTGAGTACTGGCAATTCATCCACAGTAAAAGGAAAGAAAGTTGAGTTTATAGGCATGGAAGTTGGTTGGGAAGATATGGTAACAGTAGACTGAGGAAAATATCTTTTGAATGTTTCCATTTTCTCATTAAACAGGAAACAAGGTAGAGAGAATGGATGGTTGAGTTTTGTAAATGGAGAAAACATGAAACAGTCACTGGGAGCATTAATGGAATTGGCAAATGTAGCATAATTGTCAGGCAACATTAAGAACACATTTGAGGCTGTTGATCTTTAATTAAAGTGATACAACTTAGCAAGATTATATTTTTTTCTCCAACCACATTTTATTTAACTAGGCTTAAGATTTTTGTCAAATGAGTATGATCAACAAGAGAGAATCAAGGGAAGTTAAAGATAATAATGAACCATTAACTCTAACTCCAATGTAGAGGGAAATAAGGATATGTTTGTGAGGTGGGGGAAGGGAGGTATATAAAAAAGTTAGAAGAGTCACTATATTGGAGGTCTCAATGGAATAAAATAATTGTAGTACTAGGGTAGCACAGGGATTGAGTTGGCAGTCAAGGTGGATGCTTGATACCGAGGAAATGGAGGAATTGCAGTTATTGATAATAACAAGATAAGGCCTGGTCATGGACACAAGTAGCAAAGCTGGTGAGGGAAATAACACTGAAGAACAGGTGACAGAACTTAGAGGTCAGGCTGTTGGAAGGATTGTATACATGGATGTCGAAATCATCAAGAATTAAGACAGGAATGATATTAACAAGAATGTCAGTGTCATGAGTTGAAACATCCTCAATGATTGAAGAGAAGTAAACTGGAAGTCAGTAGATGGCTGTCGACAGTAGATAAGGAGGATGTTAGGGTTCTCTAGAGAAACAGAACCAATAGGATGCAAGTATCTTTATTATTATAAGTTTTGACTCCAACAATTATGGAGGCTAACAAGTCCCAAGGTCTATAGTCCTCAAGCTGGAGACCCAGGAAAGCCAATAGTATATTTTCAGTCTGAGTCTGAAGAGTGAAGGCCGGAGAACCAGGAGAAGGATGGTATCATTTCATGCTGAAGAGTCAGAAAGAGCTATTGTTGTAGGTCAAGTACAAAGGCAGGAAAACAAAAAACGATATCCCATTTTGAAGGCAGTCAAGTAGAAGGAATTCTGTCCTCTTCAGGAGATCAGTTTTTTTTATTCTATTTAGGTCTTCAAATGGTTGAGACCTGACCACATTATGAAGGGCAATGTGCTTTACTATGTCTATCAATTTAACTCTTTAAACTCATTTAAAAGCATCCTCACAGACATGACTAGAATAATGTTTGCCCAAATACCTGGGCACCCATGACCCTGTCAGGATGACAAACTTAACCATCACAAGGGGGTAATGGGAAACACAGAGTGAAATAACAAAAATGGGAGGAGGAGGAGTGTCATCAGCAAAAAGGGTCAAGGAAAACACCTAACACCAGGATTAATAGAAGTGAGGGTGTGTTCGAGAAAAAAGCCACCATTTAAAAAGAGTGCAGTGGGAATCATTAGAGTACAGAGACCAGTTTGAATAAGGAGGTGAAGGAAATACTATGCTATTGCAAATAAAGAGGGTTTTACTATATAATGATTTTCAAGAGGGCAAAGTATACGGTTTTCAGTTGATAAATAGAGTCAAAATAAGGATGTACATGGTAAATACAGCAATGAGCATACCTGGGATACTTGTAGGACTCACATAAAAAATGATAAAAGGACAAGATGAGATTATTCCTAATGGCTACAAGTGAAAATAGCGGTGGTGTGAGTCTAATCATTACTGGCTGGAGAGGAAGGAACCATATCTGTTTGGTTTTATTCCATTCTTCATATTTCCCCCTCAAATGGTAATTTTTGCCATAATTTATACTAAAAAATGATTCTGATGAACTGTTAGGATAGGCCCATGCTGTATTCAATGAACTGTCATGCACCTGAGAATGTAAGCCCCTGAAGACTGGGTCTTCATTGTAAGCATTCACTCTAAACCTTGTTTATCCTATATAATCTTTCACCTTTTCGATCAATCATTTCATGTTGGCTACATCGAACCCATAGGAATAAGCCTGCTACATTGCTTCAATGTATGCCTTGCCTGTTCAAGTTAATCATCAAATCTATCCATCTCCTCAGCCTTTGGAGAGCTCCAGTAATCCTATCTTCTTCAGGAGGCTATAACTGAAAGAAAGAAAGCTCATCTGATCACAGAAATCCATTATACGCTGTAGTAGGCTGCATGGTGGCCCCCTCATACATGTCTACATTCTAATCCTCAGAAAAAGTACATGTTGTTTTATTTGGAAAAAGATTATTTGCACATGTAATTGTGTTAAGGATCTTGAGATGAGATGATCATTCTGTATGACTCAGTCGATTTCTAAATCCCATGATAAATGTGCTTGTAAGAGTGAGGTTGAGGGAGATTTGAGAGGAGAGGAAACAGTAATGTGACCGCTGAAGCCGAGCTTAGAGGAATGAAACCACACACCAACCGAAGCTGCAAAAGGGAAAAGAAAAGACTTTCTCCTTGGACTTCCAGTGGGAATCAAGCCCTGCAGACAACTTAATTTCAGAATTTTGGACTTAAAACTGGAGAAACAGCAAATGTACAGTATTTTAAGTCACAAGTTTGTAGTGATTTGTTACAGAAGCCACAGGAACCTTAGCTTCTCAGCTTTCAAATGTCGCCCCTCTCCCATACACACTCATCTCTCTGTTACATGACATATTCATTCAATGCATATGATTAGTCAAATGAAATCACGGGATGGTGGTACCTGTGGGCTCATGTAGACCAGAGTTTGAATCCTGGCTCAGGCACTCAGTACTGAAAATTTCAGCAAGTACTTACATCTCACTGAGCCTCAATTTCCTGTTAAATAAAGATAAAATATTTTGAAAGGTTGTGCTAACGTTTAGATATAATTATATGCTGTGCTTAGCAGAGGGTTTAGCATAACATATGCAGTCAGAAACATAATCACATGCAGCATTTCAAATAACCAGTATTAGTGATGCCTGACATTAAAAATTCCAAGGGATTGCTAATGATATATACCTATGTAAGGCCACTCAAGATCCAGCATATAACTGTCATTTCTTGAAAACTGTCTTCATCTAAACTGCCGTTTATTTTTCTTAAAAAAAAAAAAAAGCTAGAATCCAGTGGTTCTAAACTCTAGTCTTAATTCTAAAGCATCTGAGAGTGATCCTGGGGACTGCCAATAGCCTTTGTCTGCCTCTATCTCCACATCTACAAAAAGACTTAATGTGTCCCCAGAGAAACTCAAAGATCTATAAACAAATTAAAGACCATTAAAATCTCCATCCTTGATGTGAATTGTGTCATCATGAGGCCATTAACAGCACTGACACTGAACCTCTACTGAAATGGTTATCTTCTACAAAAGAAAATAGTCTACCCTCAAGATTTGAAAATGATGCAAGCTACAATGAAAGCATTGTGTCTGAAACAATAATGCCATATATTATTTGCCTGCTTTCCAGAGACATCTCTGCAAGAGAATTTCTCCAGTAGTGGATAGCCAGAAGTCCTTAATGTCAGAGTAGATTATACCATTATGGGTTTCAGAGTATTGCCTTTTTCAAGTGCATCTTCAGGTATTTTCAAAATGTTGAACAGAACTCATAATTGACATTGGCTTATTACTCAATTAATTTGAGGAGTTTATATTCTGCAAACATTTTTCAAATTCTGTCCAGTGATGCCTTAATATAAGAGGGCATCAAGATGTTCTTCCCTGAGATGATTACCGTGAAGGTTGGGAAATTTACAAGCACTGTATTAGCTTCAGGACTATATGGCATGAAACAATATTACTCAGAGGCCACGATCTAGTGTTGGTCTTATAAAATAGAAAAGTAAAGCTCAAAATAGATGCTCTTTTAACTCTTCTCTAAATCCCAAAAATGTGTTGAATACCATGCAACTGATCTAAACATTTCCCTGAGGTTTTCTGGAATAACACAATTTAAGGGGTATGCAAACAGGGCAAGACCAAGTCTAATGTCTGGATATGTGTGTTCAGGGGAAGTAGGCTGAGATCTGAGGAGCTTCGCTGAGACCAAGTAAATTTTCGAAACAGATCACCAACCATAGAGCAGAATATCATGCAAATAATATATTTATGTATCAAATATATATTTCTATGATAATTTTCAATGAAAAATTTAGAAATTAGTATGAATGGTTATGCTTTTCATGTACAGCTGAAAATTTTGAAATAGCAAAATCTACAAAATAGTCGATGCTTAAAAAACAAGAACATTTAAATATTTTATATTCTCTCAAGCTCTTTGTCCTATTTATGAGTTTGAGATAACTATCATCTCAGTGGCCAGAAGACCAGGTTTCCTGCAGACTGGGAATGTTGCAACCAGAATTCTTTTTATTGCACCTTTAGAAGTGTTAGACCCAAAGGCATACAGGCAGAGTGTATGCAGAGAAACTATTTTAACTGTTGCATGGTTGACAGCTCAGTCAAGTTAATGGGGAAATATAGAAAAAAAAATATGGAAATCAGAAAATACAGAAGAATAAAAGTAACTTCAAAACAGTCAACTTCTGTATGCATATAGACAAGGCTCTTGAGTTTACATAAAAAAAATCTTTCTTTTCTCCAAAGGTGTCCTTTAACATCAGACTTAAGCCAGTGGAGTTTCCTCATTCCCCTAGGGTAGCAACATGAATCCAGTGTTTCCGGCAATTAATGATTTTCTTCAAATACACTTATATCTCCAGCAGAGCATATGGAAGTTTCATGCTATCTTGGACGATAACGTGATATGGAAAGTAGAAGCTCAGAAAGATTTCCATGCCCAGCTGTCCTTGTTTACTACTTTTCTTTAGTAAATTATATAAGGAGATGATAATAACTCACAAAGTACTGAAGACTCTTTACCAAAAGAGCTACATGTTACCTTTCTTTCACATGTTCATGCCTATCTCCCTCCTTATTATATTTATGAAGGCAGTGATGCCTGAATTTTTAAGTCACCCCTAGACTGATTATCTCCTGAAACAATCTCTAAGATATTGATTCATTCATCAATTTATGCAACGAATACCTACTAGTGCCTACTAGGCATTTGATACTGTTCTAGGTACTATGGATATTGTGGAGAATGAGAGAAGCAATGACAGTGACCTTATGGAGCTTGCATTCTAGTAAAAGACATGTATGTGTGTATAAAATTATTTAACAAAGGCTCCAGAGAAGAAGTATAGCATATTGAGTTTATAACAGAGTTAACTGGTGTTGTTTGGGAAGGCAGGTATTGACCAGGCAAGGCCACTCTGGGAAAATGATATTTAAGGTAAGATCAGAAGCATCTTGGAGTTGGTTAGGTAAAGAGAGGTGGGGGATTGTGCTAGGATGAGAAAAAGCATGTCGATGTCCTTGTGGAAGAAAATATATTGGCAGTCCTAAAATTGTAAAATAAAGTCAGGCAAGCTGGATCTCAGAGTGAAAAATAGCAAAGGAAAGATAAATTCAGGGAAGAGAGGTGGGCAGACTGTACACAACCGTAGCAAAGACATCGTATTTGACAAAGTACTCCAGGCACGCCTAGCTTTAGATGAAATAAAGACAATAATGCTAACTTGTTAGAACTCTATGCACAAATGTACCTGAAGATTAATTCATATTAAAATGAAAATACTTCAAATCACCAAAATGTGTGAATTTATAGAATGATACACTATTGAGTTTATTGAATACAACATAATACTTACATTTGTATTTCCCATTCCTACTTATTTTAATGCAAGTAGTGACATTTAAGAGTTTACGGACTATGTTTCTTTGTAAAATTTCAATATACTAGAGAAATTATCTGTCATCACAGTAAGTTCTTCTTAGAGATATTTGGAATTTTTGTTTGCTCCAGTTTTTATTTTTAATAGTCCTTTCATCACAACAGTTGGTAACTTAGAATCAATCTGATCTTTTCATTAGGCAGATAAGTAAACTGAAAAACAACTATAAACTAAAGCATACTATAAAATAATACTGTATGCCAAAAGCCTATCTGAATTTTATGAATCTATAGTTCAAGGTAATCTTTTCCCTGATGTCCTCTGAAAGGTGTGTGTGTGTGTGTGTGTGTGTGTGTGTGTGTGAGAGAGAGAAAGAGACAGAGACAGAGAGAGACAGAGAGAGAGAGACAGAGAGAGAGACAGAGAGAGAGAAGAGAGAAGACAAAAGAGAGAAGAGAGAAGAAAGAAGAGAAAAGAGAGAATGAACAGCCAAACATGCACATCGCTGCCTTCCATCACCAAGGCTACTACTTGAAGAGAGAACTGATAGTGTCACAGTATGACGAAAATAGATTCAAAACCAAAGATGTTTTCCCTACTGAATATACATGCAAACTGATCTGTGAGTTAAAATGTTTGCCCAACTCTTAAAATAAAGGAAGTATCTACATTTCCTGGAAACAGTATGGAATGAATACAATATATGAAAAAGTAAATCTAGGTTTAATTTCTTCTATTGACGTCACTAAGACCGTGGCTTGGGCAAGTCACTTAATCCTTCAGGACCTCAGTTTCGTATCCTAAAATGGGTATAATAACAGATTCCTAAAACTGAAGGGAAGGTCAAAGTATATAAAAAGAAAATAATTTACTAACCATTTTATTTTATTAACTATTACCAAATACTATTATTAAATTTCTAGCAACCAATTTGCTAAGGAAAATGCAAATAGCACATACTTTTTTTCGGAGGAGAATTCTGATGTATTCACCTTGCAGTGACTATTTTGTTCATACAGATTCTAAATTGAAACTGAATATGATTTGCTCTCATTGCTACTGAAATTGTTTCACAGCATAAAACAAGGAAAACATTCACTTTATTAATGAAAAAAGTATAACATTGATACGTAAACCCGATAAAAACACAAAACAGGAAAACTTTAGACCAATCTCATGAATGTCAATGAACAATTTCAAATTATATTAGCAATCAGATTCCAATGATGTATTAAAAATAAAAAGGATGTTTTAAACAAATGTATTTATTCCAGAAATACAGTGACGGTTTAATAATATAACATTCATTATCCATTTTAATAAATCTAAGGAAAAAAGACAAGATTTTTCCTTACACGCTTAAAACAGATTGTACAAAATACCATTATATAAACATGATATGGCACACACACACATGTGTGTATATATATATGTATGTGCATAAGTGTTTGTGTGTGTGTGTGGTTTGGGAAACGTTAATTAGAAGAGCAGGGAATGATTCAGGGTATCTGTACTACAATTTCACAAGAGAAAAGAATTGGGACATGAGAATTGGAAAAGAAGTTTTGAATATAATATAGTATAGCTAGAAAAACAAAGAAAACAAATATAAGAAATTAAAGTTATTACTAAAATAAATGTCACCATTAATAACAATGTATATAGTTTGCTTTATATTTGGAGGTATAACTTTACAGTAAGTTCCCAGGAGAAGTTATATAGCATTCTAAACCTATATATGAAAACATTACAACATTCCTGAAAAGCTTTCAGGTAAATGTGAACAACTGAAAAAATATTTCTTATATTTGGAATGGCTAACTCAACTTCATAAAGATATTAATTCTTCTGAAATTTAATCTATTAATTTAGTACTATCTCATCAAATGGAAGTTATTTTTTATGAAAATCGACATACAGATCCTTAAATTCAAATGGAATTATAAACATGCAAGAATCATAAGAAAAAAAGAGCAATAAGACTAGATTTAGTGCTATTAGATATTAAAACACACATTAAAGTTCCTTTAATTAAGATTGTGCAGTAAAGGTAGATGACTAGGCCTACAAACCAGTTGAATAGAAAGTCCACAGATAATACAAGGACATATGGGAACTTATTCAATAATTATGATACCAATTAATGAGAAAAAAGATGAATTTTGAACAAACGGTATGCTAGTCCTGAATAGCAATTTTGGAAAAAATATTTAGATACACCATATACTATAATAAACAAATAAAACACAAATATAAATATTAAGAAATTGAAGTCACTGAAGTATTAAAGGAAACATTTGGGGGAATTCCTTTATAATCTGAATGTAACTCGAAATCTAAAAACAATAAAAGAAAAAACTGATGAATCTATCTACATACAAATGAAATACTTTGACATTGCAAAAAACAAATGACATAAAAGAGGCGAAAGAGAAATAAAAAACTGGGATAAAACCCATGCGCTTCTCTCGCATACAAAGGGCTATTTCCCAAGTAAGTAAAAGACTTTTAAATAGTGAGAGGGAACAAAAGGAGAAAATTGAGGAAGAAAAAATGTTCAAAAGACATGACCAAATAATATATTGAAAAATAAATAAATACAGTCTTTAATATGAGTACAGTATTTCACTCATAGTAAGAGAAGTGAAAATTTAAACAACACTAAGATACTTTTTTAAGCTCTATCACACAGTCAGAAATTCAAAATAGTCCTTATCCTGATATGAGTTCAGGAAAACAAACAGACTTATCCATTTCTAATGGGTGTGTAAAATGGCAAAACACTGTGGGAGGAAACTTAGAAATATCTGACAAACTGCATATGCATTTACTCTTTGATCTAACAATCCTTCTCCTGGGAGCTTACTGTAAAGGTGTACCTCCAAATATAAAACAAAATAAGTACATTGCTATTAATGGTAAAATTTATTTTGGTAATAACTAAATGTTACCCACACATAGCAGAATTTTTAATAACTATGACAAATCCACAGTTAATTAAGCTGCTGCACAAAAATGAGAAAGGCATCTAGGAATTGACAGAAATACTTTGGAGTTCACAAATAAGCAAAAAACGGCAGGTGCAAAGGAAGTAGATAAGCAACTTTTCAATTCAGTCATGAGGCCAATATTACCTTTATACTAAAACTAGATGAAAACATCACAAGAAAATATTATACTCCATTATTCCTTATGAATACAGACAAAAATTCTTAACAAAATACTAGCAACATGTAGAAGGATCAAATTACATAAAAGTATGATTTAATCCAGGAAGACAAGCTTGATTTAACACAAAAATCTTCAACCTAAAAACCCATATTAACATAATAAAAAACATAAAATATATAATCCTCTGAATAGATACATAATGAACATTTGACAAAATCCATGGTATTGTAATGATAAATACACTCAACCATCTGGAAATAGAAGGGAATTCCCCCAACTTGATAAAGGATACTAATAAAAACCCTACCACTGCCCTCATACTTAATGTTGAAACACTGAAAATTTTACCTCTAACATGGAAACCAAAACAAGGATGTCTGCTCTTGACTCTTATTCAACATTGTACTGGAACTTCTATCTACGAAAATTCAATGAGAAAAAGAAACAAAATGCATCCAGATTGCAATCAAAGAAGTAAAATTTTATTTCTTTGAAGATGACATAATCTTGTGGTAGAGAATCCTAAGAAATCCACAAAACAAACTATTAGCGAGGCTGCTGGGCATAACATCAATGAACAAAATCAAATGTATTTCTATACTCTAACAATATGACAATGGCATTTTAAAAATTCTATTAGACTAGTATCAAATATTAAAAATATAATAAATGTAACAAAATAAGTGGAAAACATAATAAAAAACAGCAAAACAACACTGACACAAATTAAAGAAAACCTACATAAAAAGAAATATACCCCACACTTAAGTCACTGGAAGACACTTAAGATAGTTATACTCCCCAAATTGATCTACAGATTAAACACAATCCCTATCAAATCTTGGTTGTCTTTTTAAAAATAAATTGACAATCTAACCTGACCCTAAGATTCATATTAAATGCAAGGGACCAAGAAGAGTCAAAAATATATTGAAAGAAGAACAAAGTTGGAGAACTCATGTTTTAATTTCAAAACTCACTACAAAATCACTGCAATCAAGATATTTTGATACAGGAATTAGGACAGATATGTAGCTCAAGAAAAAATAACTCCCTTGAGATTCCAGAAATGAACCTATACATCGTATGGTCAATTAATTTTTTGATAAGGGTGTCAAAAAATTCAATGGGAAAATAAGTCTTCTACAGATGGTACTGGGACAACAGAATAACTCCATACAAAAGAATGAAGTTACATTCATACCTTATGCCAAATGGAAAAATTAACTGAAAAATTAACTCAAAATGATCAGTGACCAAAATGAAAGTGCTAAAACTTAAAACTCTGAGAACTATGAAAAGACAGATATAAAACATAAAAAGCATGAAATATAAATGTTAGCTGTTGTGACCCTGGATTAGGAAATGGTTTCTTAAACATAATACCAAAAGCACAAAAATCCCAAAGAGAAAACAGATAAATTGTACTTCATAAAAATTAAACACATTTGTATATCAAAGGATACTATCAAAAAGTTGGGAAGATAACCCAGAGAATGGGATAAAATATTTTTAAATCATATAGCTGCTAATAATTAAGTAAGTATACTACTCAGAATACTCATAACTCAACAATAAAGAG
This sequence comes from Solenodon paradoxus, assembly GCA_004363575.1. Taxonomy (NCBI): domain Eukaryota; kingdom Metazoa; phylum Chordata; class Mammalia; order Eulipotyphla; family Solenodontidae; genus Solenodon; species Solenodon paradoxus. Next base: position 20,753 of record RJWH01008390.1, read on the forward strand.
ATAGCCCAATTAAAAATGGATATTTCTCCAAAAAGGGGTGGGGGTGTACCAATAAGCACAAGACAAACTGCTTACTATAACTAATCTATAGGAAAACACAAATTAAAATCACAATGAAATACCATTTCGGACCAACTAGAATGATTATCATTGAAAACATGAACAACTACAAATATTGCTGAGGATGTGGAGAATGTTATATAATACTGGTGGCAATTTAAAAGCCACTTTGGAAAACAATTTGGTAGTTCCTCAGAAAGTTTAACGCACAATTACATATGACCTAATAATTCTACTGCTAGATATAAACTAAAGAGAATTGAAAACAGGTGTTGAAACAGATGTGTACATGAATTTTCATAGCAACAGTATTCATAAAAGTCAAAAATCTGCACAACGAAAAATGATCAGTCATAAAAAGCAGTGAAGTGCTGATACATGGTACAACATGGGTGACCCATGAAATCATTATGCTAAGTGAAAGAAATCAATCACAAAAAAGCAGACATTGTATGATGAAATTTCCAGAACAGGCCAGCCATAGAGACAGAAATCAGCAGCTTCCAGGGATGAGAGGAGAGGAGGGAGATGGAGCAGTGGAATGACTGCTAAAGGGTACAGAGTTTCTTTTGGAGATAGTGAAAGTCCTGGTATTCGACAGTCATAGTAGCACAACTTTGTGAATATGCTAAACATATTGAATTATACACATAAAAGAGTGAAAGTTATGAAATGGTAATGATACATCAACGAAAAGATAATTTTCACAAGTTACAATCCCCGCACTGCACTCAAGTGTTTAAATGAGCATAGAATCACAGTTTGGAGTTCCAGAACAGTGTCAGTTGCTCCAGTGTCTTCAATGAAAGGACTTCAAAGACAGAGTTAAATGAGAGAGTGGTTTGCTCATGAAAATGTTTCAGATAACAAATGAAGAAAGTAAGCTCCATGGGAAATAGGTGATTTGCAAAGGCATTACATTCAAAGGCAGCATGAAATTGTAAAAAAGAGCACTGGACTTTGGAGGAGTCCATTCTGTGTTCCTAACACAGATTATAACATTATCTATCAAATTCTTGAGAACTACCAAGTTTTGTTTTCTTTTTGTTGTATTTTTTAAGAGAGGAAAGAAGGAAGGGAGTAGAGGAGAAGGGAGGGAGGAAGGGAAGGAGGGAGAGAGAGAGGATGGAAGGAAGAAAGGAAGGAAAGGAGAAAGAAACACCTTTATTTATTCAGTAGTCCTTTTTTTTGTTTTGTCACCTTGGCTTCAGGTCTTGAACCTGGGACCTTGGGCTGTATGCGGTCCACATGCTAGTGTCTCAGGCACCTGATCCACAAGAGCATACCCATCATTGAGTTTTAATATCTCAACTTATAAAATACTTAAGTGAGTTGGTATGAATATCAAATTAGAAACTGAATTATGAAAGCAACACTTCAAGTGTCAAATGCTGTTCCCTTGTTAATTAATTCTTAATAGTCTCTCTTGTGAATTTCCCTCTGGTATTTCTATGTTTATTTTAATGTGGTATCCACTTACTCTCCTGATACTCCAAATCCCCCAGTATCAGTCTCTATCAGAACACGGAAGTCTATCACAGAAGTCAACCTTACATTCATTTTTCCAAATAATATCTCTGAAAGAAAACAAGAATGGAGTTAACATTTATTGCCTAACATTAGTTATTAGGCACTTTTTTCTTATATTCATTCTGAGATATAATAATTCCCATTATATTAGTACAAAAGTTTAGAATCAGAGAAGTCAATTATGTTATCTGGGATTGGTAGAATACATTTATAGAAAAGCCAGGTCAGCAATCAAAAATTTTCTGATCCATCTTGTAGGAAGAAAAAATATAGTCATATAGTGGCTTATTATACCATCATTTAATATCAGTTTTTTTAAAAGATATTTTATAAATTGCAGCAATGCTGATAATTAAAAACTTCTGATCACCAACACATTCTCACTGAATTCATACTAAAGGAATAATCCATTCTCAACTCACAACAACAGTGCTCTTTCCATATATGTTTGTTTATCTCTTCAAAAGCCCCATTTTCTGATGCCAATTTCACCCTCTACACTTTTTATTCCAATGAATCACAGATTTTTATTTTGTTCTTTTCACCATCTAAATGATTATCATCTCCTACATATTCACTTCCTCTTCTCCAGGGGTGATTAAAACCCTTCTATTTTTCTTCTTGCTATATGTAGGGGGATAAAATGTTCTAAAATTTGATTGTGAAAATAAAGATCTTATTTTTGAAACAGAGCATGGTTTAACACATACCATGCTCCTGGCTGTAGTGAGAATATATTCTAAATTACTAATCTTTTCTTTTTTACCTTAAAGATCTTCCACCTCCACAACTGAGTCATTCAATCCATCTCAAAAGTCAGGGTTACATATCCAAGGAAAATAGACTATCTCAGGTGATTTAGAAATCAGAACTACCGAGCTCAAGGGAAGAACAGAATGTCGATTCTGAAAACATTGTCAGAAATCATTCCAGACACATGCAGGTATAATGATAACATAAAAGTGGTATTGAAATGATCCATGAAATGTTAAAAAAATAAAAAGTGGGGGTTGGATCTGCCTCATCTCTGGAAACAGGAATAAACCACGTACAAGTCACTAAGCTCATTTCTGCCAGAGAAAATGTTGGGTACGGACTGAAAGAGACAAAGAAAGCTGATTTATAACTACTCTTAATTAGGGAGAGTAAGAGTAGCAAGGAAGTAGAAAAGATTCTGAAAGGAGCCTAGGAACATAAGAGCAAGGAAGTGACGGGGGGAAAACAGCAAATACCACCCCCTAGAAAAAGATTGTCAGGAAAGAGATGTGTCTTATCAGATCAACACACAAATCAGAGAAGAGACTTAGGAACATGCTGGATCAACAGACGCCAGAACATGAACAGGGAGCATCCAGCAGGGAAGTGGAAAAAAGCAAACCTACCACAGAAATAAATCCAAATAGGAAACAAACCCCAAAATGACACATATTCCTAAAAACATTATAAAAGGTAGAGAGAACAGGATTGAAACAGGAAGCAGAAAAAAATGGAAATGAATCTATGTATTTTCTACAAGATGACCATTTTGACTATGTTCATTCTTCTGATCCATGAGCACTCAATAACCTTCCATCTCTTTGTGTCTTGTCTTTCTTTTATGACTGCCTTGTAGTTTTCATTGTATGCATCTTTCATCTGCCTTGTTAAGTTTATATTGCTGCTACTGTGAAAAGAATTTTTTTCTTGATTTCTCTTTCTTCTAGTACATTGTTTCCAAAAGGCAACCCACTGAATGGGAGAAGACAGTCACAGAGCATACATCAGACAAGAGCTTGACCTCTGAAACCTATAAAAAGCTCATACACCTCAACAAGAAAAAAGCAAATGATCCACTCAGAAAATGGGCAGAATAGCTGAATAGACTCCTTTCTAGAGAAGACACAACGATGGTCTACAGACATATGAAAAAAATGATCTATATCACTCATCATCAGAGAAATACAAGCAAAAAATACAATGAGAGCTCACCACTCAGCAGTGAGCATATATCACAAAAAGTCTAGAAAGAGCAAATGTTAGAGAGGATTTGGAAAAATAAATGGAACCCTCCTATACCACTGGATGCAATGTAAATTCGTGCAACTTCTTTTGAAGACAGTATGGTGATTTCTCAAAAATACAAAGATGCATCTATCATTCAATTCAGCAATCCCACTTCTAAGCAGACACTCAGAGAACAAAAAACGCTAGTCAGAAACAATTTTCTCCACCTTTATGCTCGTAGAAGCACAATTCAAAATAGGCTGAACTTGGAAGCAATGTAAATGTCCATCAGCATATGAGTGGATAAAGAAGATGCAGTTATATATACTCAATGGATTCTATGTATGTACCTTTTGAAACAACCTGAATGGAACTGGAAGTGATTATGCTAAGTGAAATAAGTCAGAAAGAAAAAAAAAAAGAAGTACAAGATGGTTTCACTCTTATATGAAATACAAAGAAACAAAACAAATAGACAAACCTTTAGAAAATTCATAGGACACAGGGCTGTGGCTATCAGAGAGTGAGAGGAGGGAGGGCAGGAAGGAGGGACAATGTGGTGAAGGGCACAGGACTCTGGGGCTGGGTGCGAGGTGAAAGACACACAGACTGAGGTGTGAATTCAATGTCCTAAAATGTATGTAGCAATGTAAACAAAAATAATAAAACAATAAAAAATAAAATAATGGAAAACAGAAATAAAACATTTTTTAAATCTGGAAAAATGTGAAATATAGCAGGCAGGTCATATCAACATAAACATATCAGCATATATTATATAGATTTATTTTCTCTTTTTTATCACTGTTTCATTTATTAACAAGACTATATAGGTTGTAGAAGAGTAGATTCACACCTCAATCATTTTGTATAGCACTCTGCACGTACCATCAAAGTTCTAAAAACAATAGTGGTGACTGGCACTAGTAGATGCATTTTTAAAAGTAATTAGGAAAGGTTTGCATAAATTAACAAGGTCTTGAATCAACATATTAAAGAAGCATACCAGACTTCACAACAGATAAGAGTGAATAACACTTAGCTGTACCCTATTCAAATATAAATAAATAAAAAAAACTCTCTGGGAATTAAAAAAAAAAAACATGAAACCAATTATGAAATAAAGTATTAGGGTAGTCTCAGACTTGGAGGAAATAACATTCAGTGCTCCCAGACAGGTAACAATGAGCTGACTGCTATAAGATATTGCAACAATGAAATAAAAAAGTGTGGACTTACAAACTCAGAAGGAAACTGTCACCAACTTCAAAGACGTAGCATGAAGACTTCCTGGGAGGTTTTAGTTACTGTTTTTGTTTTGTTCTGCTGTTTTACTTGGAGAAAATGACTGAAAAGCAGAGAAAAAAACTCTTTAGAAAAGAGATTCAAGAGAAATTGGACAAGACAATAATTAATTCATTTATCTGATAGATTAAAACACTCGTCTGGATTATGAGCACAGTAAAATATGTCAATATAAACACTAACAACATAAAACTACATAACTTACAAAGTTGATAGGGAAAGCATTAGTTTATATGTTGAATTCTTCATCATTCATGGTTGAGATTCAAAAGAGATCATTCGTATCTGAAAAATAATAGAAGTATATACACTATTCAAAGGTATAACGATTAAGAGAAAAAATACCATCAAAGAAACTGGGGAGTGTAGACATGGGAGGAGAGAGCAGAAAAATGGAAACATGTTAAATATTTTTCACAATAGCTTGAAATATCATAAAGAAAAAAAAAAAGGTAAACAACTAACTGGGCACAAATGTGCACAATATATATCACAGATTCCTAATGAATAAAGACCTCCCAAAAAATTGAGAAAGAAACATCAAAAACCCGAGAGCAGATTGGGCAAGGGCATGAAGAATATAAAGCAAATCCAGGATAATGTAAACTCCACAGGAAAAATGACCTGCCTTCTTCAGCAAATAAATTGCAGGGAACAAGGCATGGAGGGGAACTATTATCAATTAAAAGAAACTCAAGAGATATATAAACCAAACGCAATATGTTGACATTTTTGGAAACCTAATTTCAACAAATAATTTAAAAGACATCTTTAAGAAACCAAGGATTTAAATATGGATTGAGCATTAAATACTGAGACTCGTTCATTTTAGTACCTATGATGATGATGTAATGAATTGTCTTTAAAGGCTTACTGGGTGGAGAAACTTAACGAAGTATTGAAGGGTGAAATAGTATATCTGAGATTTGATTTAAATACTCCATAAAATTAAGAGAAAGACAAGGGATAGGCGAAACAAAACTGTTGGTAAGTGCTGCAACTAGAGATGGACCTATGGAGCTCATCATACTTTTGTGTGTATGTTACAATGTTAATTGTGTACATGCACATTAGCAATTCTAAAAGGCCTGTCTGGCAGTGCTATGATCATTTGCCCGAAGTGCAGATACATCAGAAATATCACAATTACTTTAATTGCCACTGACATATAATTTCCTTTCTTCATTTACTGATATTTGATTTAAAACTAAAGATATAAAACGAACCATGTGAAATGGACTTGCAGGGGGCCAGGGGGTTGTTTTGTTTTTGTTTTTTTCTTGAGCTGGCTAGTCGATTCCAACCTATCATTCCGGTAAACCGACTGCATAGGGAGTTTGGTTAAAAATATAAGAAATACGCTATTGCAGTTTGGCTGATGAACTCTTGTGTCATAGGGGACAGAGAAGTTACACAAATGTTGTGGATAGTACCATAAGTAAAGTAAATTTATTCTTGATCAGAACTCAGATACCAGCCCCCAGGAGGAGATTGAGAAGTTTCTAGACTTTGCCATGTTTGGCTAGTCTGACACCCTCTCTGCAGCAGCTCAGCACCACCCTCCAGTTCACTCAAGTAAGGGGTTGTGCTCCTTTCATAAAATCTCACTGTGCTGTCTTAATCACCTCAAGCTAGCCATAACTCATTCCAGGGTAATTGATGTGCTTAAAAAAGTCTCTGGACAGCAAAAGATTTGAGGAAAAAAAGAGTAAATCCTAAAAGAGGTATTTTAGACAGGAGGAAAAAAAATGCAAGGATGATGATCAGATCTCCATTAAGTAGGTCACCAGCTCAGTCCAAGGACAATAACAAGCTATTTTTCTGTGTATCTACTTTTAGAACCAAGTAGATATAAGACTGTGGGGCATACACTTGAACTACTAAGTAATGCAAACTACCAGACACTTTTAACACTACTCTAGGAAAACTCATATTTCAAAGCAAATAATAAATATGCTTCATATAATTATCCCACCCTAATCATGGAGGAAAATACTCTCAGGACCTTGAATCAATATCCTCGTATTAACATTGTTTTAATTGCTTTTAGAACCTGGAACAGATTTTAATGATTTTATAAATATCCCATAATTTCAACAAAACTTCCCACTGGTCTTCTGACTTCCAAATTGCTGAAGTTTTTTTTCTACATTGCAATAATAGAAAATAACCAAACACATGAGTATAATGGACCTCTAACATTATATACAACATCAGTAGGCAGAGCTCTTACCTGTTTAAATGATTGGAGAAATTCCATGATACATTGGTAGATTTAATATGACTAAAGGACTGGGACCTCTAAATGATTCATTTCATTTCATTTGTTACATAATTTCAATAACCATTTCAAATCCAGTATGCTTAAGATGAGAATTCAGGAGTCTGAAGTTCCTGTTATTTCAGCATTTCCAGCTACTTTTAATCATTTCCTCTAAGTGGAGCTTTTGTCCTTAGGTATGTTTATCTTTTTTGCTCTGTCTGATGCCACTATCATGAATTCCTGCCTGGGTGGTGGAGCCCTGTCCAATATCTGTGCTTTTATTGCATAGTTTACGCCAAGGTAGCCAGATTGTCACACTGTCCTCTACCTCACAGTACAACCTGCTCTCCATGATACATGACTGACATCGACACATCTACACACACATGCAACATGTAGACACATTGGAACACCCACACTCAGAGGAGGCTCATACACATACACACAAGGCCAGGACACATGCCTTTCAGATGCCACACCACCTAAGCTAGCTTTCCTTGGTATGTAGCCTCACTTCCCCACAGAACATGTGCTCACTTGCTTTGGTGGTGGAGAGTAGATGTCATCTACTCAAGTGTTCCACTTTCACCCCAGAAAGGTCACTATCAGAGCTAATCTCAGTCCAGACCTCCTTTACAGGAATCATCCTATTCCAGGTCCAAGGCACCATCGAAAGCAGCACACCACAGGGCAAGCCTCACCCTCTACTCACCTCCACATCTCTAGCTCCTGGCAGTACACTTGCACCACTGATCATTTTGAATATGATCCCAGACCCAGGGGAGTTTTTGTCTCCCTGGACCTTGTACCTAGCTTTCAGCTCTTCCCACCACCTCACATCCACCACCAGTTTGAGACCTATCTAGTCAGGAAGAAAGTGTCTCAAATTTGATGTCACCCTGATAAGGGTCTTGGCAGATTTTTTGAGGAGACTGAGGAAAATGAATACGAATCCTAGATAATCACACATCATCTTTACACAAGTGTGAAGGGAGCAGCGCCCTGAAGATGGCCAGGTCTCCTTTCCACCCAGGTCTCAACCTCCATATTTAAGTCACATTCACCAGCCCCCATCCTCCAGACACAACATCCCTAGATCTGAGAAATGACTCCTGTGCTGAACTTTGCCTGGTCACCAAGAGTTGGCTTTCTATCTGACTTCATGTCAGATCCCCCAAAGTCAATAGTCCTGTCATGCTGTCATTTCTACTCTCCCTGAGCCTGCTCTGCTCCTGTTTACCCGGATATTTTCCCAATAAAGTCACTCTCCAAGAAAGAGACCTACTGCTCAGAAAAACTTTGGTCCCTGGGCCTGAGAGTAACAGTCCAAGTTTATCAAGCGCTCTACACGCATCAGGGACATTCTAAATACCTTGTGGGTATGATTTATGGAAATCAGACCTGAGATGGGACCACTCTGATGACCAGTACTCCATTTAATCCAGTGTGAGGTTTACCAGGACAAAGAAAAGAACACTCAGCCTCATAAGATCTTGAAGAATAAGGAAATTTATTATCTAAATTAGAGGCCCGACAGTAGGGCTGACTCCAGGCATGGTACAATGAAGGCATTTGAACACAGATGAGAATGAGAACTCCGAACCCATCAAATCCTCCTGAACTTTCCTGGCTGGCAGAGCGTGCCCCCACAAGTTGCCCAACCAAGCTTTTCTGAATTAAACATTTCAATGATTTAATCCGGCCTAGTGGCTTCCCAAGGTAACCCCACTCGTTTATTGCCTCTGAGTCCTCTATGCCCACAAAGATATCTCAGCATAGCCCAGAGAGCAGTGTAAGAGGCCAGGAAACAGGCACTCACCTTGACCATTTCTACAGACAAGAATCGGACACGTGTGGGTAGGGACTCTAAAGAAGATGAAATATTAAGATTTGGGTCTATTTACTATGGCTGCAATTACCCAGGACCCAGGACTTACAATGAGCCTGAACACCTGATGTGGCATTACAGCAATGTGCTCGGTTGCTCGCTGAAGACTGAACTCGAGCAGCTCGCAAACAATACAAGGACTAAGGGGCAGAACTTCCGTGACTGTTGAAGAGGGAACTCAAAGGCTCAGGAAAATTGGAACAATCTATGTGTCCAGATTAGTGTCCCCTTTCATTCTCAAGTGTCCCAATTTGGGCTATCTACTAGCAGCTCATTCACCCCTCACCCTGGAGGCCCCAGAGGCCAGTCCCCTTGCCAGGGCTTTAAGAAATGCCCTGGTAAGGGGAGCACCAGAACCCCCACACAGTCCTGCGGTAGCTGTCCTCTGTGGCTTTGAGATGTCAGTGGTAAGTACTGGGACTGATGCACGCCCTGATCTTAATGGGAACAAGAGGAGTCAGAGTGAGAGTGACAGCACTTAATCATTCAAAGACACTTTCTTCTTTTTTTTTTGTAGTGCTTGATATTTATTGAAAAGAATGCAAGTGCTTTTTTCCAGGTAAATCAAGGACCTGGGCTAAGTGCCTATTTTGTTTTGATTTCAGTATTTTCCTCCAAATGCACAAATCTGTGGGCCCACTGCAACTTTGAAAGAAAACTGACAGTTGTGCGAAACCGGTGCAGTGAAGAAAAGAAATGTCAACACCTGCTGCCAGGCACACTAGGCTCCTGCAGCAATGTATTGAGGCAGAGGAGAGTGCTCAAGACCTATGGAACTAACCCGGTTGAAAGGCTGGCCCTTTCAGTGGCGCATGAACTGTCCAAATCAATGTCCCAGGAGGTGTAGCAAACTCAGGAATCGTCCCAGTTGGTCCAGAGGTGGTGATCTGGCGCTGGAATGTGGTGGATGATGGTGAAATGGCAGTCTAGGTCTCTGGGCAGACGTAGGCCTGTGCATGGTCTGACCACTTTGAAACAGGGGCCAGCCCTATAGTTGGGTCTAAGGACACAGTCCGAATGAGCAGGAGGGTCCTGGGGCTAGCCAGAGTGGATGATAGCGAGGTTCAGAGCGCGGCCCCAGTTTCAGCAGCAGGTATATCTGCAGCGGTATTCCTGGAACAAAGACAAGCACTACGGGAATGCGGGGGGGGGGGGGGGGGGGGGGG